>JAWQFJ010004078.1:0-26290 GCA_034096865.1 Theodoxus fluviatilis
TGCTTTGCTGGTCAGCGCGTTTGCTTTGTGGCTGTGTGTCCGACCTGTCTCGGCGTCGGTGTTATACACCGTGTGCCTGCATGGCGGAACTTCCCCACGCGGTTCGTGTGCGGGACAATGGAGTCGACACGACGTGGGTAGCGAGGTCAGGGGCTGAGGCAGTGAGGGGAGTACGCGCTCACTACGACAGGTATAGCGGCGGACGTTCTAGTTCGCACACTGCTGTTGCGGTTTCCGTCATTGTTCGCTTTTAGCTTATGACGTCAGTGGCGTTGCTACCGGATTCGTTATTGGCGCCCTGTACAACGCTGTTTCGTGTGCGAGGAATGGCGTTTTCTCTGTGGTGACAGCGAAGTTGGGAATGGAGGTGTTCTCGAGTCTGACGAACGCATGCTCTGCTCGCACTCCTGCTTCGTTCCACGCATCGGTAGGGTGATTAACTGCGTGCCGCTGGGTGTCAGTGTGAACGCTTGTGTGTGCGTTTGGGTATTGGGCGCTTGCACGTTGGGGGAGGAAGGAATTCTCGCTCATTATGAGCAGTGTTTCTGCTTTCATTTCTTCTCTTGCGTTCACGTGTCGGTGTTTGGCGTGCTTCCGGGGCGTTTCCTGTTTTGCATAGGTGGCGCTGCAGAGTTTGGTCTTTGCACGTTTTTGTTGTTAATGCCCACCACGCGGTCTGCTTAGACGGTAGACTCTGTGCCTGGGTCTGCAGTTGCGCTCTCTGCTGGTGTGGTAGGGGTGGGGTGGGGCTTCTAGCCCGCCCCCTCCCCTGTCCCGAGCTTTTGGGAGAGGCGTTTGCTGTCTTCTCCTCTTCTGTTTCTTGCGGCGGGTCAGACCGCGGTTGTGTTTTGCTTTCAGCCTTCGCACCACGTGTCCGGGATGTCGGGCCTGCTGGGCAGGTAGACTGCCTTGCCCAGTGTTCCGGTTCAGCTCTGCACACCACGTGTCGGCTGGTTGGATCAGCCTGGTCAGGCTGGGACCTGCCTTGCCCGGATTTGTGTTTCCTGTCCTCTGCTCCTGGACTGGTGTGCGTGCCATTCGGCTCGGCTGGAACGTTTCGTCAGCTGTGCCCTGCTCCCGCGCCCTCGGATGGTGCTGCACTGCGGCACTCTGACGACAGGCGTTCCCGCTCTCCCCACAGGTCGAGCTCAAGCGGGTACGTATTGGGGCCACGGCGGAGCGTTGATCCCGGCCATTCAGCTGACACTGTTTGGTCCGGTGAGCATGCCGCCCCCCGCCTCGGGCGGTCCCCAGTGCCCCGCCCTTGTGATTCCGAAAGGATGAACGGGGCGGCGCGGCACCCCCACCATGCTCCCGCGAGGTCGAGCTCTACGGTGGGGCCACGGCGGAGCATTGATCCCGGCCATTCAGCTGACACTGTTTGGTCCGGTGAGCATGCCGCCCCCCGCCTCGGGCGGTCCCCTGTGCCCCGCCCTTGTGATTCCGAAAGGATGAACAGGGCGGCGCGGCACCCCCACCATGCTCCCGCGAGGTCGAGCTCTACGGTGGGGCCACGGCGGAGCGTTGATCCCGGCCATTCAGCTGACACTGTTTGGTCCGGTGAGCATGCCGCCCCCCGCCTCGTGCGGTCCCCTGTGCCCCGCCCTTGTGATTCCGAAAGGATGAACGGGGCGGCGCGGCACCCCCACCATGCTCCCGCGAGGTCGAGCTCTACGGTGGGGCCACGGCGGAGCGTTGATCCCGGCCATTCAGCTGACACTGTTTGGTCCGGTGAGCATGCCGCCCCCCCGCCTCGGGCGGTCCCCTGTGCCCCGCCCCGGTGATTCCAACAGGATGAACGGGGTGGCGCGGCACCCCCACCATGCTCCCGCAAGGTCGAGCTATACGGTGGGGCCACAGCGGAGTGTTGATCCAGGCCATTCAGCTGACACTGTCTGGTCCGGTGAGCATGCCGCCCGCCGCCTCGTGCGGTCTCCTGTGCCCCGCCCCTTTGATTCCAAAAGGTCGAACGGGGCGGTGTGGCTTCCCCCCACGCTCACGCGAGGTTGAGCCCTACGGTGGGGCCACGGCAGTGTTGATCCCGGCCTTTCAGCTGACACTGTCTGGTCCGGTGAGCATGCCGCCTCGTGCGCTCTCCTGTGCCCTGCCCCTGTGCTTCCAAAAGGTCGACCGGGGCAGTGCGGCACCCCTACCCGCTCCCGCGAGGTCGCGCTCTGCGGTGGGGCCTCGGCAGCGTGTTGTTTCCGGCCATTCAGCTGACACTGTCTGGTCCGGTGTTCACGCCGCCCTCATTCCCGTGCGGTCTTCTGTGCCCCGCCCCTGCGCTCCCGGCAGGTCGAGCAGGGCAGAGAGGCATTCCCACTGCGCTCCCGCGGGGTCGAGCTCTGAGGTGGGGCTGCGGCAGAGCGTTGCTTCCGGACATTCAGCAGACGCTGTTTTGTCCGGTCAGCACGCCGCCCCCCCCCTTCCTGTGCATGCCCATGTGCCCCACCCCCCGCGCTTCCGAAAGGTTGACGGGGGCGGGGAGGCAGGCATGCGGCTGTTTTCTTCTCTGACTCCAGGGTCATCGACTGTGTTTCTCCCGGCAGGGAGGCGAGTCTAGGACGACCAGATCAGAGCCCAGCGAGTTGGCACGCTCGGTCCTCGGACTGTGGCGCCACTGCGGCTGCGGAAGAGCGGTGGGACGTTGGGTCGGCAGACCAAGGTTCCTATCGCTCTGTCTGTGGACGGTTTCGGTGAGGGACCGTTTGATGGGCAAGAGGTGCGGACGGTTCTCCGGTCTCGGGGGGACTGGGGACATCGGCGTTGGATCTGCTGCGGACGCTGTCAACTCTTCCATTTTCACCAAGGTCGCCAGCAGTTGACGATGTGGGTGAGAGGCAGGGGAGTTCGTTGGCAGATGTACCTGGATGTTTGGTTGGGTTTACATCGCTCGTCTCGGCGTTGTGCTCAGGACACGGGAACGGTTGTCCCACTGCACAGGGTCTTGGTTTTCAACTTCTCGTTGAAGAAGTCTGACTTCCTGCCGTCGTCTTCTTGCCCGTTCCTCGGCATGCAGTTCGACTCTATCTCCTCCTCTTTCGTCCGTTCGCGGACATGTTGCGATCGTTGTCAGAGCTACTCTCTCCCTTTCGTGGTGTGGAGTGCGCTCTCTTTCATCCTCTTCTCTGTGCTTGGCAAGATGGAGTTGATAGCTACCCTGTTGCTTTTGGCATGGGTCGCAAAACGGCCCCGTCAGAGACAGCTTGCTAGCAGGTTCATTCCCGGTACGTTGGATGTGCTGGCGGATCATCTGAGGCGGAGGGGTCTTTTTCTGCCTACAGAGTGGACTGTAGGGCATCAGGAGCTCGAGGGGGTGTGGTTTCGCTTGGGCTAACGATGGTGGATCTGTTTGCCAACTACTTCAACACGCGTTGCCGGTTCTTCTTGCCTATGCACGATCCAAACTCTCGGTCGGGATGCCTTTGCTAGGTTGTGAGCGGGCATGGAAGTCTACGCTTTCCCTCCCACGTGCCTTCTTACGAAGGTGTTGGCAGGGTCGCCTGGAGCGTTCTCCATCTCTCTGCGGGCACTCTCGTGCAACCTCGTTCGGGATTGGCCATCCGAGGGTTCACATGTGAAACTTTTCTGCTTGGCTTCTTTGGAACGCAGGTTCACTTGGCTTCCTGTTTCACTTTTAGTTTTCACATCGTATCACTGGAATCTTGTGTTTTCCAGTCTCTCTCTCTCTCGGTGTTTTGTCTGATGCATGCACTCATTTGTTTCCTGGCTTGAACTCAGTCCCGTCGTCTTCGGACGCGGAGGCTGTTTCTGCCTTTTCACGTAGTCACGCCGAGGTGTCTGGACATCCTTTCCTGCTTGATACGCATTTTGTTCACGGATGCGTACAAGAATGCGTGGCTTGATGCTACTGCTGGTGCCTCTCGGACTCATGAACTCCGCAAGGTTGCTACCTCTGTCGCGTTTGCCAAGATTGTCTCTTTGGCTCACCATATGAGGGCAGCTTTTTGGCGCAGTGACTGTGTTCACACGCCATTACCTGCGTGATGTTCAAGTTCGTCGTGTCAGCGACACTTTGTTTTCAGCAGGTTGGTTGTTGCGAGTGATGGTGAGTGGTTTATTTTGGTTTGGTGTTATGCACAACCCGCCGCCCAGTGTTGGGCAATCATATCACTGGTTTGTCTACTGGTAAGTTGGAGGGAAAACTTGAAGAAATTTAAACTAATTTCTATGTTTTCCTGACATACTTACCAGTAGACAAATTACGTTCCCACCCACCTCCCCGTTTGTGCATTTGCTGGGTCTCAGCTTTTGTCAAAGAGATGGAACGTGCTCTGTCTGCGCTATTTATACCTGGCGGGTGGTGACGCGGCGCACTGGGAGTTACCTCCCTTTGCTCGCGGCGTCCCTAGCGCCATGTCTCGACCAATCAGATTGGCCGTTGCAGGCAGGCACGTGTGGGTATGAAATTTGCAATTTCCTTTTTCGAGGTCAGAAGGTCGTATATCACTGGTTTGTCTACTGGTAAGTATGTCAGGAAAACATAGAAATTAGTTTAAATTTCTTCAAATTTGAATGGTGCAACGAAAGGCAAGAAAACTTGACATCCGTATTTTACACACAATACTTTTGCACAGGTTGAACATAGTTTGGAGCGGCCAGGGGCCCCAACAGAAATGGACATCAAAGGGCTCAGGTTGTAGGTAACTGGATGTATTTCGTAGCATCGAATTGATTGTCAGACTGGTCAGTCTGCCTTTCTTGACTTCATCTTGTTGTCTAGGTGTACTTCACTAAATGGAAAATTTTTCAGTAAGACTGCATCTGTTTAACCAGCTCCTTTTTCACTTCCTGCAGCCAGCAGCGTATCATGGAGAACCAGCTGCGCCTGGAGGGTCGCAGTGAATCGGTGCGGGTGGAGCGGCTGTTCCACGGCACGGACAGCCTGGACGTGGTGCGAGGCATCTGTGTGCAGAACTTTGACCACCGTCTGAGTGGCAAGAATGCCACTGTGTATGGCCAGGGCGCCTACTTCGCCCAGGATGCCAAATACAGTGATAACTACACCCGGGGCAATCCTCGCTACATGTTCCGTGCCCATGTGCTAGTGGGAGACTTCACTGTGGGCACCAGCGATATGAAGCGGCCGCCCAACCGAAGTGGTAGGTTCCAGTAGAGAGACACTCTGCGAGGTGCTGGCTGCACTACGTGAGATAGGTACCGCATTTTCACAAGCACCCCTTGAATAAATTTTTTATATTTTTCATTTAATAAAGCCGTGGAAAAAATCAACAAGGATAGCAACACAAAATTAAAAAACCCAATCAAAACGAAACTCAAATTAAAAATTTTGACAATGGTCCGACGAGAAATGACACACAATAACTGAAAGAAATGGGAATAATCACTAGGAAAGAAAGCAGAATAAAACGAAGGTGAGCTTAGTTCATAATTCAATTTGTTTTTGTCATGTTTTACCATGATCACAGATGAGCAAAATTCAGGTTTTAGCAACGAATTAGCTGCGATCGTTTGATAAGCCGGTCGAACCTTTTTTTGCATTTTGGGGGGGAAATAGTAGTGGCTTATAAGCCGTAAAATATGGTATTTGTGGTGATGGCAATAAGTAGTACTCCAAAATTATGATGGACCTTGATATTTAAATGCATCCAGGGATGTTTAAACTGCTCTCTGCATTAGAGAGGAAACAGCGTGCTTGATGCAGTCTGTACTGCCTGTGTGTTGCAAATGTTGTGTCATAATGCCCCATGCTGCCTTTCTTCACTCTATGCTGCCACTCCCCTACTGACCTGGCTGCCTGCTCTGCTCTTGCTGCTCCCTCTCCCATTTCCTTCCCCAGACTTCCCTCTGTGGGCTCGGGGTAAGAATTGACCCACCGCGTCTCCTTACGCGATTCATAAGAGGCGAATAACTTGGGACACTGTGACTTGATTTTCGTTTACTCTGAACTGTTCTAGTGATCTTCGTGCTCAATGACCTTACATAGCCTACAAAGGCTGATGTGCAGTGAAACTCCGTCCATCCATCCATCCTCCCCTGACTCACTGTTCTATATTTAGCAGTCATTTGATGACCTTGAGGAAGATTTGCCTGATGTTCCTCACATGGCTGCTAAATTTAGAACATTGAGTGTGCTTAGGAAAACTGGAGAGCTAGCCATACCTTTCTTGGGCAGCAAGGGGTGGTATGGGAAAGGCTAGTATTGTCACAGGATAGTATGCGTCGGTATCTGTACTGTCACTATGGGGATTAACCCCTGCTGGCTCCCTGGTCCTTGACAGCCAAGAAGAGCAGTGATAGATCCATGTGAGGAGTATGGATCCCAGGCTGGCTGATGTGGGAAACAGGACTGCTGGGATGCTAATACTTTTGCACAGCGCTGATGTGCTGACCAGCAGCAGCACTTTCTACAGAGCACCAGCACACAGCTCTGAGGTAATGTGGTGGTAGAGTGCAGAGGACATATTGGTATGATACAGTTCTGCATGCAAGTGGATATTTATCAGTTCGGGGTCAAATAGTTGACCCAAGAACCACAAGAGGAGAAAGTAAAAAATTAATCAAATGCAGCATATATTTGGAGTGAAAATGCTGTAATTTGATTATTCTGTTTTTCTTTTCCTTGCCTATTTCAGGTCATGTGCTGTATGACTCCTGTGTGAATAACATGGCTGCACCCGCCATCTTTGTGGTCTTCAAGATGTCACAGTACTACCCGGAGTACCTGATTGAGTACACCGACTGCTCAGAGCCAGAACCTCCCCCACACGTCAGCTTCCCCCGCAGTTATGGCAGCTCCAGCATCTATGCCATGGGAGCAAGTAGGTCGTCCTCCTCCCAGCCCCTTAGTCCTCTTTTAGAGTGCTAGTCTCTGTAGTAGTAGTAGTGAAGGTGGTGGTGGTGGTGGTGATGGTGGTGGTGGTGGTGGTGGTGGTGGTGGTGGTGGTAGTAGTAGTAGTAGTAGTAGTAGTAGTAGTAGTAGTGAAGGTGGTGGTGGTGGTGGTGATGGTGGTGGTGGTGGTGGTGGTGGTAGTAGTAGTAGTAGTAGTAGAAGTAGTAGTAGTAGTAGTAGTGCAAGCAGTTACTTTCCTCTGGCACCCCCTTGCCTTCGATGGTGCCCATCTCCACAGGCTGTGAGCAGGGCCGAGGTGCAATATCATGGCTTCCCCAAATGACATTGCTTGCACTAGTGCTAGTGGGTCCTCCCTTTCCAGCCCCCCTATACATCAGGCAGCGCTAGCTACTGTAGTGGGGGACCAAGTACCAGCAGACACTTTGCCATTATCTCAGCATCTTCTGTACTGCTGATCCATATGTCTAAAGTAGAGATAAAAGCACAGTTGTCCTTCCCCTTACCTTATCCACTGTCTAACTAAAAGCAAAGCTGGCCTCTCTAGTTAGAAGGCAGGTAGATTTCTGTCATGTCATGGCTGGCAGGCAGGCAGGCAGGGTAATCCTGCTGCCAGGTGATGCAGTACAAGAAAGCATGCCCAGGTGCCTCACACACATTTCCACTTTCTTTAAGGAGTACAAGGGTTACAAAAAGCCTTGTAGACATGAGGGTAGGGAAAACTTTGAGTGCTTGGTGTCATGCTGTAGACAGAGGGATAGACTTTTACCTGAACAGTGGAGGTAGATCACTCCCTGACTGTGCATGTCACCTGTCTCTACAGTAGCCACAGAGGATTGAGCATTTGGCTTTTAGGTAGAATGTCAGTGGCTTTGGGCAGGCAGTCATGAAGAAAGAGCTCCTATTGAGAATGCTGTTGCCATGAATTTCTCTCTAAGAGTGTGCTTTGTTGTGTTCAGTGATTCATTCTGGTGATGTTTGATTAACAGATGTTGCAGATCTAAAAGTTGAGTGAGTGTGCTAAAGTTTAAGTTTGTGCTTTGAAGTCAAAGTGAAATAGAATTTTTTTTTTATTCTTCTCGGATCTGATTTATACATGAATATTACTCTTATTAAGAAAATAGTATCAAGAATCCTCTTCAGTCCTGCTATGCTAGAGTGGATTTCAGGCCTGATATTGTGGAGAGAGTGGGTTTGTCTTTGTATACATGTAGACAGAAGTTGTATCAGCTGCAGCTGTGGACTCCTCTCTTTCAGGCAGCTCTGTCAGCTCCGGCTACAGTGTGGGACGACACCCCACAGCTGCTGTGACCAGGGTGCAAGTCGCCCCTTCATCCAGCAGGAAAAAATACCCAGCTCCTACAGTTCCTGTCTACCCACCTGTGTCATCTCCCTCATATCACAGTTCCTCAATGTACACTGCTCACCAACCTCCAACTCCGGCCTATGATACTTCACGGTCATCTTCCTCCCTGCAAGATCAGACGACCACTGCAGTAACCTCCCAGCCCAGCAGTCAGATGGCATCACCCCCCAGTCCTCGCACACAGCGCGCCATCCAGGGCATCCTGATCAGAGACCGGATCAGGTCCACCCCAGGTGTCTCATCTGCATCCAGCAGCTACCACCACAGAGCCTCAAACTCCTCTTCAACTTCCTCCCCATCAACCTCACCCACTTCCCACACACCCACTGGCTCTCCGCCAGCCAGGCCTCCCAAAAGCAAGAATTCGGGCTGTGTGGTGATGTGAAGAAGGGTGTGAAAGAGTTAGCCCAGGCTGGAATAGAGAGGCACAGTTAATGCATAGCAGCTGTTGGCGAGGCACACTGGCTGGCAGGCCATGGTTGGTGCATCCTGTAGCTGTGCTGCACAGAAGAGGCTGATATAGGCTAAATACTACTCTGCTTGACAAATTAATGTGGAGGGGGAAAATCAGTCATTTTGATTATTGCAAAACAGAATCTGATCAGATTCTCTGTCAAATTATTGAGGCTACAGTGGAATCTCTCCAATAATGGAGCACCTGATATCATAGATACATTGGAACTGGACAAGACTTATCAATTTACTTTGAAAAACACACACATCATGCAAAGCAAGAGAATTATAGCAGTTTAGAAATATATTTCCCTTTATTGGAAAAGTTATCCAATTAAAATCTCCAGGTAAGCTCACTACCAAACCTCTCATGTAAAAACATCTGACACTGAGAAAATTACACGAAGTTTAATGTGGGATGTGAAAGAGGACAAGATCTAAAGGAAATCTATTCACTCTTAAGATCTTGTACTGCCCATAACCACCAACCCTGCTCAATCCTGTACCTCCCATAGCTGCCCACCCTGCTCAATCCTGTACCGCCCATAGCTGCCCACCCTGCTCAATCCTGTACCGCCCATAGCTGCCCACCCTGCTCAATCCTGTACCGCCCATAGCTGCCCACCCTGCTCAATCCTGTACCGCCCATAGCTGCCCACCCTGCTCAATCCTGTACCGCCCATAGTTGCCCACTCTGCTTAATCCTGTACCGCCCATAGCTGCCCACCCCACATGGTTGTTGCTTGAATGATTTTTTTCTCCAAATATATCATCCTTACAGGACTGGGGAATGAGACACGTGAATGACTTATAGGACTGTCGAGTTATCTACTGGCTAGAGATAGGTTCATCCTCAGAGAGACGACATAGTCGCCCTCGAGGGGAGAGACCCTTAGATAACAATGAGTTTACAACCTAAACTCGACCACCACTCCTTGGGGGGACACCACAAACATCAAGCATGTCAAGCAACAAGTGAATAAAAGACCACTGAATCGGGGAATAAATAAACAAATTAAAGTTTATTCAACAATAACATTGACAATGATGGAAGAATGCTTTTACATAAGCCCAACGATCCCCCAAATACAACAACCTGGGATCAAAACACACACAGGTGGACAAGCCCGTCACCCTGTAGTAATAGGGAAACCCCTTCCCTCCCTCTTCCATCATTTCACCAGAAACTGAAATAAATTCACAAACAGCTCTAATACCCAAAATCCACAGTTCTTTTAACCACTCGTTCTGATAAGCGTCCTCAGAACAATAACAATCCTACCAAAAACACAAGAAGTGAAAACAGTCTACAAAATGACAACAAGTCACTCTCACTTCCGTACACAACACACACAGCTGTCGCTGCATACCAGAAAACCCCCTTCCCCCTACTCTGGCCCCTCCCATTTACCCCCTACGAGTAGTGACAACTTCCGCCCAAACCTGGAATGGCGGAAAGGTAAACAAAGTCAGCTCCACGCCGCCAACACTCGCTCGCTCAAACCACACTTCGCCGACACACTCACGTGAAACCACACACACGGATAGCAATCCACGTCGGTAATAACACAGGCGAGGAAGTAAACAAAAGGGCCAACCTTGCATTTCCGTCGCCAGGACCCTCTCTTGGTCCAGAACGTTCCGACCCCCACGTGACTATTCCACAGTACACAGTGTCAGAACTGTCAGGCGATAAACACGACCAAGTCTCACAAAAATTCCAAAGTGACTTTTACCCTCTCCTACTCTTTTCAATCTCCTGAAAGGAAGAAATTGTTCCAAACCCGTGCTTGAACAATTTGTCCAGGGTAACACATAGTCCAACTCAGAAGTCACTAGCAGTCCACACCGACAGGCGTTCAACCTGTGTCTCCCGGTGTCCACCCAGACAAGCGGCCCTCCTACAATTAGGTCCTTCCCCTCTTGTCTCGTCGTGAGATCGCAATTCACACGTTTCTTCACCTGGAGAAACAATTCCCATACTTCTTTACCAGGAGAAGCATTCACCCGTTTCTTTACCTGGAGAAACAATTCCCATACTTCTTTACCAGGAGAAGCATTCACCCGTTTCTTTACCTGGAGAAACAATTCCCATACTTCTTTACCAGGAGAAGCATTCACCCGTTTCTTTACCTGGAGAAACAATTCCCATACTTCTTTACCAGGAGAAGCATTCGCCCGTTTCTTTACCTGGAGAAACAATCCCCATACTTCTTTACCAGGAGAAGCATTCGCCCGTTTCTTTACCTGGAGAAACAATTCCCATACTTCTTTACCAGGAGAAGCATTCGCCCGTTTCTTTTTCCTGGAGAAACAATTCCCATACTTCTTTACCAGGAGAAGCATTCGCCCGTTTCTTTACCTGGAGAAACAATCCCCATACTTCTTTACCAGGAGAAGCATTCACCCGTTTCTTTACCTGGAGAAACAACTCACACACCGGCAAATACAACCTCAGTCATCTGAGCTAGTATGGTAAATGTCATCCTACGAAAGAATCAAGTCAAATACCATACTCCTCACGTTGCATAACACCCTGCAACCAACAGCCGCATTTCTACACTGCCCACGCAAATGCACACCCTGGCACTCTCCTCCCCTCTACCTCTGATCAACCCCTCCTATGATCAGACCGCCCGTGCGGGCTTCCCACCTTACCCAAGGTGTAATTTCGTTTGACTCCTTGACCAAAAGTTTCAAACCCAGTCCAAACGAAATCGTAGTCACAAGCTACAAACGAAGACTATACTTGCACGACTGTAAGAACCTATACAGCCAGACCGAGCGCTCCCGCGCTCCTCCCGCGTCGTCTGCGGCCTCGCGCCTAGACGCCTGTCCAGCGCAGCTTCCTTCAGCGATGACGACGTGCCCTCGAGACCCATCCGCGCGGACTCGAACGTGACGATACTGCCGCGCTCCACCAATAGCAGATGCAGTACTCGTAGAATCACGTAGGAACCGAGGGACGAACAGTGGGTAGACCAGTAGACCAGCAGACGCGTAGAGGATCAGGCAGCAACCCGTAGCCCCCGTGAGCAACCCAGTACATAGATAACAGCGCAGAGCAACGCTGAATATAGCACTGAATACAGCACTGAATACAGCAGCCTGAAACATACAACCGTTTTCGCCCCTATAAGCAACTACCCTTCCCCTGCCGAATTCACTCACACGAAATTCAAAGTTTAAGCGGTGCATCCCAACCCGGTGCCTAATAGAACGCTTTACCCACTCCCGGCAAGAGAATTTGAATCGACGATTTGTGACTTACAAAAATCACCCATAAATCATTTCACATAAAGACCATTACTCGTCCCAGTTATTTCCATAGAGTTACTTCAAGCCCAGAAGTACAAATCACTCAACCCCAATTAGATTGGCCTACTTCCCGCCCATATTAACAGTCAAGCGCCCCACGTGGCAAAAAGCAATATGGCGAGATAGCGATATTTACCTCAGTCCTCAGGCCATGGTATGGCCCACAGAAAATCCCATCCTAGTCACGAGAAGATTCCTTCTTCCACTCTCACGTGTCCCAAACCAACCAGAGCTGACACAGAGAGATTCCATTGAGGCCAACCGCCTCACCCCGCCACCCATCGTGGCTTCACGGTCGGCAGAGCCTCTCACTCCACCACCGTCTCTATCCACTGCTGGATAAGATCTGCCCAGACTAACGCTATCGAACCTTCGCGTCCCTCCTCCCACGTGATTGCCCACCAATCACTAATGAGAATTTTCCCGCTTTCTAGAGTTTTCTCCAATCGTCGTCTTACAGGTTTCGCGGGCTATGAAAACCGTGCTAACATAAGTGAGGCCCCCGTGCATTCCTATAGACCCCCGCACGTGGCACCCCGACCCCCTTTCGAGTGACGTCACACCCCCCTGTCACTCAAAGGTCTGTCGCAACGCGCCAAACAGCCGTTTGACCGCATCGCACAGAACACGACTACACTCTAACAATCCAACCACCTCACCTAACGATATTTAATCACCCTTTTCGTCGCGCAACACGCGACAAGGACCTTAAGAGTTAAAGAAAGGTTTGATGCTGCTTCTTAGTAAACTGTACTGGGATGCTGATGCTGGTGTGAAGGTTCAAAATGCCTTGCCTTAATTCGTGACATGCATGATAATATGCAATTACCATCTAATCAAATGTTACCGGTGACTCTGTATCTACACTGCATACTTGCTTCTGGTTGGGAATCAGTAGGCAAGGACACTGTGATGTAGATTTAGATTCATAGCAATGGTAGATTGAAATTTCAATGCAGAGTGTCTGATGCCGAAACATTTTCGTAAATGGTTGGTGTGTTGAGAATAGTGGGAAATGTTTCCTGCAATCTGAGTGGCTGCCCTGGTTTTCATTTCTCCTGACACCTGACAAAATACCCTTGCTCTTCCTGTGTTCATTGTCACTGTTGGTGATCTTCATTCCCAACTTCCTTGTTTGAACTGAAGACCTGTTTTTAGAGTGCTCTTTGAACTTCCTCTGCTCATGTGTTTTCCATTCCATGTGGAGGTGGGATATCGAGTCAAGCTGTCTATTGCTTCGTTTGCCTTCTATCTTACTTTCCCTCCTTGCTTGGAATGCCGAAATGTGTCCCATCCCAGTGCAGGATCAAGCATCATCATCTTGACTCACTTGACGTATTTCTGTGCTGTGGGCTCCCTGGCCAGCAGAGGGCCACCACCACACCAGGCCAGCAGACCTGGTTCTAAGCAGATCTCCTCAGCTGGGCCTGCGTCAGTCTGGCCACTCTTGCCTCCATATCACCTGATCTTGTCCATGTCTGCTCTGGCCTCCCTTGCCTCGATATCGCCTGATCTTGTCCATGTCTGCTCTGGCCTCCCTTGCCTCGATATCGCCTGATCTTGTCCATGTCTGCTCTGGCCTCCCTTGCCTCGATATTGCCTGATCTTGTCCACGTCTGCTCTGGCCTCCCTTGCCTTGATATCGCCTGATCTTGTCCACGTCAGTCTGGCCCCTCTTGCCTCGCTATCGCCTGATCTTGTCCATGTCTGCTCTGGCCCCTCTTGCCTCGCTATCGCCTGATCTTGTCCATGTCTGCTCTGGCCTCCCTTGCCTCGCTATTGCCTGATCTTGTCCATGTCTGCTCTGGCCCCTCTTGCCTCGCTATCGCCTGATCTTGTCCATGTCTGCTCTGGCCTCCCTTGCCTCGCTATTGCCTGATCTTGTCCATGTTTGCTCTGGCCCCTCTTGCCTCGCTATCGCCTGATCTTGTCCATGTCTGCTCTGGTCTCCCTTGCCTCGCTATTGCCTGATCTTGTCCACGTCAGTCTGGCCCCTCTTGCCTCGCTATTGCCTGATCTTGTCCATGTCTGCTCTGGCCTCCCAGGTCCTCTCTTCCCCTGTTAGATCCAGTCCAGTGCCTGCCTTGTGACGTCAGTTGATTTGTGTAGGCTGTGTCCTATCCACCCCCACTTTCATTTCTTCACATCTTGGCCGATGGGGTTCTGGTTTATTCTCTTCAACACACAGGCAGTGGACCTCCACAGCCGTAGTTGCTGCATAGACTGGATGAGTGTGGCCCTCCTTCCTTCCAAGCGTCATCACTGGGCATTAATGACTGTGCTGTATGCACTGCAACTTGTGTATTATAGTCAGCATCTGGCATGGTTTATTTAGCACATATTACATATATAAATTTGAAGATGTAACCCTGGTGAAAGAGCTCTGTATTGTTGTTGCCTCTGCTTTCACTAGTAGCCTTCATTTATGCTGTGATTTTCCAGTGGTGCTTTGCCAAAATGAACCAAATGCTGCAAACATCCTAATGAATGTTATGAAATACATTTATTGAATAATTTACATATATTTGATAATGCCATGTGATAAATCATGTTATGCATTGTTGAACTTACAGTTTTCTGTTATTATATGATTATCTTTCATTCTCAGGGTGCGAAGGCTAAGCTCTTGAATCTACCTTTTTAGCCTGTAGTTGAAGATGTGTTTTTGTATTGCACCTTTATGTGTTTGATTTACTGTCCTCTGGCAGACAGAATTCAGCCAGCCCTCCCCTCCTTTCCCCCCTCCTCCCTTTCCCCCCGCCTCCCTTCCATCCCTCCTCCTTTCCCTCCCCTCCCCCCTCCCCCTACAATTCCAATGTCTTCTACTTGTACCCACCCTTCATCTGCAGTGCTTTAAATTTTGTGTGAGTGAAGAAACTGCATATAATCCAAGAGAAAATCCTTCTCCATGCTGACTGTCATAAGCAGCACAAACTGTTACCCTGTCATGAGCCATGTTCAGAATCAGAACCAAGATGACTATACGAATAAGCACCAGTGTTGTCTTGAACATCCAGTGTGCATTCCTGTCTGCAGAGCTTTTTTCCTGGAGCTTTTTTTCCCCCTTGCTGCAAAGTCTGGCACTGAGATTGAGAATAAGTGCTGGCATTTTGTACAAGCTTACTTTACAGCAAGAATATCTCCGGACAGCTGCCTGAGCCTGATAAAACTGGGCATTGAGAGTTTGTATGGATCTTTGTCCTGAAAGAGTTATCAGCATCCTGAAAAATAATATTACTGCTGCATACGACTGATGAAGCCATGCCTGACCTCTTTGACTGAGGTGACCGTGGCTTTAGATCATGCTGCCATCTTTGCTGACAAGAAACCATGGGATCCCCTAAACATTTTTGGGCGATTCATTGTCTGGTCTCTTTGAGATGGTAATGGCTGCTAGACACCCTGTTGTTTGCATCTCTGCTGACAGAGATCCCTACATTTTCAGAGTCTTTGCATGTTCTGGTGCCTGGTTTCTGTGACAGAGGTGGCTGTGGCTTCTCGGCTTGAAACACCTCAGCTGGCAGAAACCGCACCATTCCCTGAAAGTCTTTGTATGGTAGGAAGGTTGCATTGGTAATTGGTTGACTTCTGACTAATGTTTGTGGAGAAGTTTTCCTCAACCTGTCAGAGCATTGATTACATACAATGTGAAAGCCAGATTTCAACCAAGTATACATATTTCTGTAGCATTCTCCTAAGTAAGTGAGAGTTGCATTGCTGCACTTTTGCCTGACTTGGATACAATGTCAAGCTTGCATAATACTTGGGGAGAATATGGTGGACGTCTTTCAGACATCCATTTTCCAGGTCAAGATGTCCACTCAGTCTTGTCTCTTAGGTGCTGTGATACAAATGGATAGCAACAGTGCCCCTGGCTTCCCAGAGCCAGAATAGCCCTGTGACCAGGGGCAAAATTTGAAACTACTGGATGAGTTTTGTTCATGCTGTGATACTAATTTAATGGTAATTGTGTTTATCTCAGGCGGGGGTTGAACCAGTGACCTCCTGATGAACATCTAAATGCTCTCGCTACTGAGCTCCTACAGACCTGTGTGTGTATGCATATTAAGAGATTAGGATGCATTTTCATTGCATGTTTTGGACAAGGTGGCGATGAGATCATATTATGTAGAGCCTGAGTGTGAATTACTGATACAAACGTTTATTGCTGTGGTCCTATTCATGGCCAGTATTGTTCTCATTGGCCAGCCATTTATGTTGAAACACAGTTAATCAAAATGGTAAATACAATATGCAAAACTCTTCTTGTGTTTCTGTAGGGACAGTTATGTGTAGTGCCTGCACACAATCCAAGAAGACAAGGTACTGAGAGATGGTGGTCGTTTCAGTTGCAAAGAAGATTTTTTTATCTGATTTCATGAAATATCTATTTACCATCTTTAAAATAAAATTGAGAAATGTTGAAGTCATGCCAAGTGAGAAGCAGGTACAGTATTGTGATCTTGTAATGTCACACTGCCTCTTCAAGATTTCTTTGACTCATTGTTTGTGCTGTGACATTAATATTTTGACATCACTGTTGGTCTTTTTGACAGCAGAGTTGGACAAATGAAACATCATCAGCACTTGATAATGTACTGGATGAGTGCCTAAATTGGACTGTAGACCATTCCACTGTAGATTGAGATCCCCAAGACCATATGATATACATGTATTTAATGCATGATGGTTTGAACTTCATATGGATGTACTTTTGATCATCTTGGCTTGGTATTTGGAAACTGCCATAGAGCTCTAGTGATGTTTGTGGTGAAGAGCGTTAATAATTTTGTGCCGTTGATTGTGCCTATTCTGTAGCATAAAGTGTTTGCTAAATACAAAAACAATGTTTTTTGTTGTCATGACGTTGAGTTTACCAGATATACATGCATACAATACCAAACTTGCTTTCCATTGGAACGTGAATGGGGCTAGAAAAGCAGTTATTCGCATGGCATAACTATGAAAAAATGATAGATGGAAAGTTTTTTAAAATCAATACTGCCACTACAGGAGGTCAACAAATCCTATGCAATATTGTAATTTCATGTTGTAAAGATAATGATTTATGAACACTGAATTGGGTGTACAAATACGTATCGCCATCCTCTAAGGAACGTCTCTGTTTTCTTTCTGAAAGCACTAGGTGTGTTGGCATGAACATTTTAAACCTAGATGAAAGTCATAATGAATCAGAAAAATGACATTACTGGTACACATCCTGGCGAATAATTCGGGGAAACTTATTGCTGCATAGTCTGTGGTCATACGAGAAATCAAGACGACATCCGAGTACAGCAGAGTGGAACACACGTGCAAGCAGTAGGTGCCCCGGTGTTGGCAAGAGAGGGTCAAACTTGGAAAGGAGTCTCCTGCACTCCTGACTCATGCCTTGCCATTCGAATGCCACTCATAACACAGCAAGTCCGCTACAAGAGGGCCTTTGGCATTACACATTCCAGTCATATATGTATATATATACACATATACATATCAACAAGACTTTATTCACGAAGGAGTACAATGTTGTACATAGTGAATAGATACATGATTCATGCGAAATGTAGCACCTTAGGATAGGGTAGAGTGACTACTTACAATACTCACGATGGTGGTCGCTTCTTTGGGAGTGTAAACGGGGAGATAGAGACAAAAGAGCTTTTTCAATAGAATTGCATGCCAAGTGTACTTATGGGACATAACTGCTGATGGCTTGCTCTAGAAGCATCGTTTAATTTTTTTTTTTTTAATGAGAGAACTTTATTCACTGTTTACAAGGACGCAACACATGAAAAAAGGACGTAAATGTATGTACATGAACAGGATCAAGACTAACATCCAGTCTTGCGACTTAAACGCGCACGAATTTAGAGGGTGATCGAGTTATTCTCGAGACCGAACAGTCAGTTACTTTCTTCGCACCCGTTCTGCTTGCTCGTGCTGGTCCAGCCTTGTTGATGACCTGCTGCGAGTCCTCGTGCTGCCCGCGTGGCCCGAGATGTCGCCGGGTTTGTTGTGACTGTGTCTGGCGGCGGCTGGGTGACGGTTGGCCTGTGACGGGGCTGGAGCGGATGGATTCTCAGCTTAATTTAGCATGATTGTCTCCCTTTGATCACCTGCTATTCAACTGATTGTAGAGAGGATGATATTTTACTGAAGCAGAATACAAAGTGCTAGTTGCATATATTTTTTGAATACACAACAATCATACCCGTGTATACCTGAACATGAATTCACAGCTGTATCAACATAGATCAAACAGTTTCCCATAGGTTATTCAGTTAAGCACACACAAACCATATCTATATGTCAACATGGAACAAACTGCTCCCTCATGCTCTACAGAAAAATGTAGTTAATATTTTAGCACAGAACAGGCTGGTGTGACAAGTACACATACGGCTGTATCAACATAGATCAAACAGTTTCCCATAGGTTATTCAGTTAAGCACACACAGACCATATCTGTATATGGATATGTCAACATGGAACAAACTGCTCCCTCATGGTCTACAGAAAAATGTAGTTAATATTTTAGCACAGAACAGGCAGGTGTGACATAGATCAAACAGTTTCTCATAGCTTATTCAGTTAAGCACACACAAACTATATCTGTATATGGATATGTCAACATGGAACAAACTGCTCCCTCATGGTCTACAGAAAAATGTAGTTAATATTTTAGCACAGAACAGGCATTTGTGACAAGTATACATACGGCTGTATCAACATAGATCAAACAGTTTCTCATAGGTTATTCAGTTTAGCACACACAAACCATATCTGTATATGGATATGTCAACATGGAACAAACTGCTCCCTCATGGTCTACAGAAAAATGTAGTTAATATTTTAGCACAGAACAGGCAGGTGTGACAAGTACACATACGGCTGTATCAACATAGATCAAACAGTTTCTCATAGGTTATTCAGTTAAGCACACATATACACATATACATACATACATACATACATACATACATACATACATACATACATACATACATACATACATACATAAATATAAATATATATATATATGTGTGTGTGTGTGTGTGTGTGTGTCCTGCTTTCACGAACTGTGTCTGAACTCGCACACAGCAAAAGTGCAGTAGTGGCTGACAAAGGTGATGAGGGTGGATTTTGTGCATTTTTTTTACATTTTGGCAAAACTGAATCCTACATACACTTCATTTTTATAATCGAAGGTTGGAAAATTTCTTTTTAGCTTAAAAACATTTTAAAATTACGCTTTACTGCACCTACCCATTCTAAAGTATTTTACATTCTCTTCCTCCGTTTTGCTTTTTTTGTTTAATAATAACAATCATTTATTTATCATTCTATGCTCAGAAATAGATTTTCTCTACCAACCTGCCGAATTTTGAGCTGATGCATGCATTAAAAACGCCTGTTGCTAAGGATAAATTGTGGATAAAGTTGATAAATCTTTGGCCCTTGATTTCTCAAAGTAGCAATCAGCACACCACCATTCTTTGAGTGAGCATAACTTGAACAGATATTGGAGTAGATGTTTGATTTTTATATCAAATGAAATATACATTTTTGCAGATTTTGAAAATAAATTAGCTCAAAATCTAATTTTTGCGAGTTAAGACTCATTTTGTGAAAACGGGTCATACACACACACACACACACTCACACACACACACACACACACACACACACACACTCAAACATACACACACACACACACACAGAGTCGAAGACAGGTAGGCAGTGGATGTCTCCCGTTTGCAAGCAGACTGCAGCAACCCTGGCGGCGCTCACGGGTATTCATCCCCTGCTGCCAAAGCTTCTCCACAGAGGCTGACACCTTGCCTACGACACCACCCACGGGGTGTTGAGTTTGCGCTTGCTGAGGGTCGGGCGGATTGATGTGGAAGCCTTTTAAGTTCCCTTTCGGATTGTCCTCGCAGCGCCTCTGTTGAGGGCATTGATTTCCCCTTTGCGTCAGTTCACTGAAGAACAGCAGATGGGTGAGTGCTCGTCGCCCATCAGGCGTAACATATGACCTGAACCGTCAGTACCCCCTGATGAGCTGGAACCCCCGCCCTCTGGGCTTACGGGCCTCCTCCAGTAGTTCAGCCTGGGTCGGCCCAAGAGGCCAATGAGGCTCTGCGAAATAATTCCAAACGCGATTTCGATATTACGCCAATTATTCTGCTCCATTCATCATAAATAAAGACGTGAAGGCGTCATGACCTTTTTTGTCGCTGACATAAGAACTTCCGAAGAAGACACTTTGCTGGAGGGAAGACCATGGTGTGAGTGAAGACCATGGTGTGAGTGAAGACCATGGTGTGAGTAAAGACCATGGTGTGAGTGAAGACCATGGTGTGAGTGAAGACCATGGTGTGAGTGAAGACCATGGTGTGAGTGAAGACCATGGTGTGAGTGAAGACCATGGTGTGAGTGAAGACCATGGTGTGAGTGAAGACCATGGTGTGAGTGAAGAAACACGAGAATGTGAGGCGAACCGCAAAGTGAAAGGATGACAACGCGCTGTCATGGCTTGCAGTTCAAGACGAGGGCGGACTACTCAGGGACGACAGGGCTGTAGTGGGACTTTGCTGCAGCGTCTCATGCATGCCTGTGGTGCGAGTCCTGGGCCGCGTTGCAGAGACGCGAGGTCCTGCGAGGCATAGGCCGATGTCAACATGTGTCAAGAATCGCATGCCTCCCTCATCAGCTGGAATGCTGCGGTCTTTGTGGGGCCTGCTCCAGTAGCACCCGCACAGCCAGCCCCAAGAAGCAATTACATTGCTTTTACATCTGCTTTCACCACGTTGACACCGGCCTATGACCGGAGAAGAGTTCACCAGGGGTCATATGGTAATTAGCAGCACAGCCATGATGGTAGGTTGCATAACTTCCGGTGCTATATGTTGAGGTATGTTTCGGGTCTGTGTTGAGGAGTGATTATCGCTAGATCGTGGCAAAAGGATGGCATTAAAGCATGCAAAAAGTTTAATTAGATTAAAAAACTAATCGAAAATAGTCATACTAGACTATTGTAACGTATACTTTCTGCACAAAACCCACAGAAGATAAGTAAACAAACCACACCGTACGTACCTAGCAGACGAACACGATCGAACCGTAGCCACTACGCCAGCAGACGATCGAGCTAGTGTGATATAATGTTTCATGTAAAGCTCGAATGAGTGGCAGCGGATAATTGGTTAGTTTTGGCTAGAATTGACTATTTCTTTTCCCTGGTCAGGAGAGGACAGGAAATTCACGATCATCGAGTCGATGAGTGCATGATCAACTTGCCCGCATTCGGCGTAATGTAACGTGTAAGATTATGACAAGAAAATGGCATTAAAGCACAAAACAAAGTTTCATGACAACTAAATTCACCAATTATATTAATAACTGACCATTTTTACACCTACAGCTAGTGCTCAAACCTTACAAAGCAAACAAAACATACTGCGGGGAGTGTCCCGGTCACGCATCAAAACTCAGTGCACGAGTGATCGTTTCGCTTTGCTCTCATTTGTTTCATCTGCTCCGACATGGTAAGCTGGCTGTGCCAAGAAACCAACATCTAAAATAATTAGAGTTAGTTGATACATTTTTCTTTCTAAGGTAATGTCCGTGAGGAAGAAAACGCGTTACGTTGACTTTCGCAAGCCCGATGCCTGTCGATTTTACCTCAACAAAATTGAGGTGATCGGCGGGCTCGATCCATACCAGCTGACTCTCCCTGTGGGCAAAGATTATAGGTTACACAAAGATAGCTCATGCCGAGCTTTTGCTATATAAAGTTACAAGACGCTGCACCTAGCGGCGAGTATTAGGGGTGAATCAAGGGGAAGTAATCACACCGCTTAGCGACAAGACGGCGAAGAAAGCTGCCTGCTGATTGGAGGATTCTATTCAGGGAACCAATCAGAGGACTGCTTTTGTGTAGATATGGCGTTTATGTCTACTCTTTGCGCAATTCAATGGCGGAGCTCTCTCCAGTTCGCACAGAAAAAGCTATATTTTGGGATACTAGAAACCCATCCAAAGAAAATGTAAGCCATGAACAGCATTAATTTATCAAAGCTGTATGTTGAATGCATCAAAAGGTATTGAAAGCTCCTACTTTTTAACAATCGAAATGCAGGTCGCAGGGCAACGCTTGATTGTAACTATAATCTTTGTCGAAACGGCAACTGAATTCACTTAATCGAATGACTTTCTGGCAGCAAATCACCTTCTTGACAGGTATGTATTGCTTTGCATTTCCTAAAGATATTCCACAGGGTGTATACGTTGATAAACAAGCTTGCATTCTTCGATAATATTGAAAAATAGATCGTTCCCATTCAAACCATACCATGTAGATCTAGGTCGAGTTCGATTTCACAACGCCTGCTACAAAAAACAAAGCCAAAACACCCCCATTATTGCAGCAAATCATTTCATTACACATTACACTGTAAATTTATTCACAAACATGATCGGAACGCATCAGAAACGCGTCGAGAAACAAGCAATTTTACGTGTCGATAAGCGGTGTGATTACTTCCCTAGATTCACCCATATTTCTTCCAGCTTGGGGGCGCAACGTGTCTCGATCCTCACAACAATGAGCTAATGAACTATCTTTGTGTAACCTATAATCTTTGCTGTGGGTTAGGTGTGTGTGTGTGTGTGTGTGTGTGTGTGTGTGTGTGTGTGTAAGAATTGACCCACCGCGTCTCCCTTCGCAATTCGTAAGAGGCGAATAACTAGGTACATCGTGACTTGATTTGCGCTGACTCGGAACTATTCTAGATGTTTTTGTGCTCGGTGGCCTTACCTAGCCTACAAAGGCTGATAAGCTGTAAAACTCTCTCCATCCATCCATCCATCCATACCAGCTGACGAAGGACCAACTTGATCCGGAATTGAGGAACACTCCGCCAACGAGTGCCATGGACATATTTAATTGTTGTACTCGGAACATCGGCGTACACGTTGGAAGAGTTTAAGAATTATATGTCTTTGGAAGTCTATCGATTCTTCGTAGCAGGATTCGTGGGAGATGTCTGCTGATTCTCGCCGGGTGTTTGTCTCGAAATGTCAGATCTATTCTGTAAATCTTCTTTTTCCATCCTCTTCGTCTAGCTTCGGTCACCTTTTGCACAATCGGACCTAGATTGGTTTTCTCTGAAGGTTTAAAGTAGTAGGAGCGTTCGACTCCTCGTAATTTTTCTTTTTGTTGGTTGTTAAAACAATTTTTCACACAGCAAGAAGTCGGCATGGTTGCACCTCTCCCGTAGCACAGCTTAGCGGACAGCGCTCGCCTCCTACCCACGTGGCTGAAAGCACGTGGCTTCTACAAATAACTCCGGAAGTGACGACAGCTTTCCTCGCGTCTATGCAACGCGCCCCTGACGTTGACAAGGGAGGCTGCACAGGCCTGCACCAGAGACACTATAATATATTACTATAGTATCTCTGCCTGCACTAGCTTGTGGACGGGGCGCAGTACTTTTCCACGCACGTCCTCCAGCCCATGCTGCGACACAGGCTGCACAGAGCGTCACTCAGCGCACTGGAACCGTGACCTGCAACGATTGGAGACGAAAGATATATAATTATGTGCGTATGCATGAATGCAGAGTAGGCCTATGGTATGTAGCCTATAGTATGCATGTGTATATTTATGCATGCATGTATTTTCGTGTGTGTGCGTGTGTGTGTGTGTGTGTGTGTGTGTGTGTGAGAGAGAGAGAGAGAGAGAGAGAGAGAGAGAGAGAGATGAGAGAGAGAGAGAGAGAGATGAGAGAGGAGAGAGAGAGAGAGAGAGGAGGGGGGGGGGGTTTGTGCGTGGGTGCGTGCGTGCGTTCGTGTGTGTGTGTGTGTATGTGTGTGTGTATGCGCGTGCATGTGCGTGCATATGGATGTATGTGTCTATTCTTATAACTCGCCTGTCTCACACTGAGGCATGCTCAAGACACCAACAATTTCAACTTTATTAGGTTAGCTTTAGAACCCTTAACTTTGGCAAAGCTGTCCGATTTTCTCGGTCCTTTCGATAATGTATTTCAGAGTCTTGGGCCGATGAAGGGGAAAGATCTACATCCATCTCTCTTCAATTCTTGTGTGTGGAACACACAGAAAAGGCTCCTCCAAAGACCACAGGTATTTAGGGAAAATACGGAAAACAGGTGAATTTCACAAGCATTTGCGTTCAGTGGACGACTGGCTGATCAATGAGAAATTCGTGAGAGGTTTTTGAGAAATATGTTATACTTTTCCCGTGTGGGTTGGTGGTGGGTTAACACAGACCCGTTGCGTCTTCCTACGCAATTCATCAAGGACGACTAACTAGGGAAAGTAAGACTTGCCATTCCTCTGAGCTCAAGGGCCGTATGCAAGAAAATGGAATAGAGTAATTTATTCCTGAATAGCGGTATTCAATAATAAAGTGCCAGTGATTTGTATGCAGGAAAACTGAATAGCCCTATTCTGACCTTATCTTTACGAATAACTTATTCGGCAGTTCAATCCAGAATAACGTTCGAGTAAAACTCTATTCCGAAATGGCGACATGTTTTCGTCAACTGTATCGGACGAAATCGAATATTTCGAGACCGAAGCCACCTATTTGAAAGACATGATGACGTGAAATTGTATCAGAAGTTCAGATTCAGGAGAGAGAACATCATCAACATGACTGATGAAATATGCAATGACCTACAACTCGTCAACCGACACGGAGCTTTGCCACCACTACTGCAAGTCATGACAGCTCTGCGGTTGTTAACAATTAGCAACTTAGCAGTTTACGCATGCGCGAACTGTGAGCAATTCCCTTCGCGTGGTCGAATAGTTATTCCCTCAGGAGCTAAGTTTCTTGCATACCAAATCACGTTCCACAATACAGGAAAAGTATTCCTATTTTTGTGTTATTCAGGAATAAATTTATTCTATTTTCTTGCATGCGGCCCCAGCTCTTGCGATTTTTGTGACCAATGGCCTTGCATATATAGCCTACAAAGGTTGAACGGTCGTCAAAATGTGTCCATGCTCAGTATACAGTCTCCAATCCCCCTGTGGGTTCGGGGTAAGAATTGACCCACCACGCCTCCCTACGCGATTCGTAAGAGGCGAATAACTAGGGACACCGTGACTTGGTTTGCGTTTACTCTAAACTGTTCTAGTGTTCAGAGGAGGAGGAGAATGGAGGAGGAGGAGGATCGAGGTGGAGGAGGAGGAGGAAAAGGAGATTAAGAAGGAGGAGGAAAAGGAGGAGGAGGAGGAGGAGGAGGAGGAGCAAAAGGAGGAGGGGGGGGGGGGGGGGGGGGGGGGAAGGAGGAGGAGGAGGAAAAGGAGGTGGAGAAGGAGAAGGAGGAGGAAAAGGCGGTGGAGAAGGAGGAGGTGGAGGAAGAGAAGGGAAAGGAGGACGAGGAGGAGGAGGAGGAGGTGAAGGAAAAGGAGGAAAAGGAGGAGGAGGAGGAGGAAAAGGAGGTGGAGGAGGAGGAGGAGGAGGAAAAGGAGGAGGAGGAGGAGGAAAAGGAGGAGGACGAAGAGGAGGCGAAAAGGAGGAGGAGGAGGACGACGACGACGACAAGTTAAGGACAACGACGAAGACGAAGAGGAGGAGGAGAAGGACGGCGATGAGAGGGAGGAGGAAGGGGAGGAAGAAGAAGGTGGGAGGGGAGGGGGAGAAGGAGGAAAAGGAGGAGGAGGAGGAGGAAAAGGAGGTGGAGGAGGAGGAAAAGGAGATGGAGGAGGAGGAGGAAAAGGAGGAGGAGGAGGAGGAGGAAGGAGGAGGAGGAGGAGGAGGAGGAGGAGGAGGAGGAGGAGGAGGAGGAGGAGGAAAAGGAGGAAAAGGAGGTGGAGGAGGAGGAGGAGGAAAAGGAGGAGGACGAAGAGGATGCGAAAAAGGAGGAGGAGGAGGAGGACGACGACGACGACGAGTTAAGGACAACGACGAAGACGAAGAGGAGGAGGAGAAGGACGGCGATGAGAGGGAGGAGGAAGGGAGGAAGAAGAAGGTGGGAGGGGAGGGGGAGAAGGAGGAGGAGGAAAAGGACGATGACGACGAGGAGGAGAACGACGACGAGGAGGAGGACGACGACGGCAGCGAGGAAGAGGAGATGGACGACGAGGGGGAGGAGAACGAGGAGGAGGGTGACGACGAGGAAGTGAAGGAGGAGAAGGACGGCGATGAGAGGGAGGAGGAAGGGGAGGAAGAAGAAGGTGGGAGGGGAGGGGGAGGAGGAGGAGGAGGAAAAGGACGATGACGACGAGGAAGAGGAGGACGACGACGGCAGCGAGGAAGAGGAGATGGACGACGAGGGGGAGGAGAA
>JAWQFJ010004079.1:0-26827 GCA_034096865.1 Theodoxus fluviatilis
ATATTTACCCTTCTTTTTTCGAGGTTGCTGGTTCGAACCCGACCTGTTTTTGTGTGTGTGTGTTTTTCCCCCTCTTTTCTCGAGAGGTTGAGGGTTCGAACCCGATCTTTTTTATATAGTGCCAAAACCTGGAGGTTCAGCGCCAGCGGTTTTTATTCGGTCCCGGTCAACATTCTTCTTTGTTTCATGAGGAAAAAACCGGTAAAGAAGACGGCACTTGCCACCTCGACTCCGCTTAACTCGACCAAAAAATATCTGCCTACACAAGCTTTTCCTGACCACTCAGTCACTTACAACACTATCCAGATCGAGCCGTAAAACTGTGAGGCTTTCTCTCGTGGCAAAGGGAGACAGGGAAGAGGGTGGGGGTGGGAGAGAGAAGCAGCGAAGATGATGAGAGCGAACACTTATGCCTCTCCCTCTCCGCACACATCTGGTGGCAGTTGATGACAACGTCGCCATCTCCGCTCCAGCAATGAACGCTGCTGTAGGTGGCGATTCACCTGGCGAGCCCGAGTCGTCCCATTCTGACGAAGAAGACGATTGATCACCTGCACATATTGTCACATTAGATGAAGCAAAGAAGTGCATAGAAAGCCTGTCCCTGTACTTGCTGCAAGCTGGCGGAGATCATGTTCTTGATTCGTTTTCAGCATTCCAGTTCTAATTCGAGAATTTTCAGATGGGAAGAACAATTCCGGCAGAAATAACACAATTTTTCAAGCCTTCGTTCCAGTAATTTCCCAGCAATCATCTACTCCTTGTTAGTAGAAATTCCATCAGTTTTCCTGTTCTTTTGTTGTCTTGCAAGTCATGTGTCATTTCAATCAACGTCATAGTTTCACGTGTTACGTTTCCATTGATATCTCACTTTGTGTATTTTTTTTTATGCATGCACTCGACGTGCTTCGCCTTATTTCTCTTCACTGTGGTTGTGATGGAAATAAAGTTACAAAACAAGCAAAAAGAAATTTATAAAAAAACTCGGGGGGGGGGGGGGGGGGGGGGGGATCTCATTCTGTAAACCCGAGTCAGTAGTATTGCCGGTAGGCGAAATCTCTAGTTTACTAGAATGGGGGGATCTAACACGAATTATGTGCCTTGCGCACACCAGTTATGCAAGGTGGTTGTAATGAGAAGCGATGTAATCCCATATAATGATATAGCACATTAGAGGTGGAGAAAAGTTACCTCTCTTGACCACCGGTTAACACGATCTTTTTTTCCGTCCCCCTGCGATGTCGCATTAACCGGAGTGCACTGTATTAGCATAATTATATCCTTTCCGTCAATTCCACGAGCCTACTTTCTCTGTTTTCCTCTCGTTCATGGTACTTGTCAGTATCTTAATATTTGCATTCATGTGGTCCCATCCTTTGCATCATATATTTGTTAATGATTTTCCTGCAAAGAATCATGCTCATTAACACATTTGTCGTTGCAAATATTCAAGCATTTCTCAGCTCGCATGAACTTAGATATTTAGTGTAGCATTGGAAGGTGTTTTTTCAAACCAGTGGAAAGAAAACAAACGGCATAAACAGTGTAGTCGAACACTAATTTCTTTGCCAACCGCTGATTCTTCGCTGTATGTCTGCCTGCCTCCATAAATGTGTGTGTGTGTGTGTGTGTGTGTGCGCGCGCGCGTGTGTGTACGTGCATGTGTCTTTGTGTGATAGTCTGCCCATCGATCTGTCCCTGTGTCTCTGTGTGTGTATGTGTATGTCTCTCCGTCTGGTTGTCCGTGTGTCTGATCACATGTGTCTGTCTTTCCATCTGTAGGGATCTGTTCATATCTAGATATGTGTTTATGTGTCTGTGTAGCTGTTTGTGTGCTTATGTGTCTGTGTTTGTGCGTATGTCTTTCAGTGTGTTTGTATGTGTCTGTCTCAGCGTGCCTGTTTGTGTTTGTCTTTCAGTGTCACTGTGTCTGTCTGTGCATCTGTATGTCTGCCTACCTGCTTGTATGTCTGCCTGCCTGCATGTCTGTGCATCTGTATGTCTGCCTGTCTGTCTGTCAGTGCATCTGTATATCTGCCTGCCTGTCTGCGCATATGTATGTCTGCCTGCCTGCCTGTCAGTGCATCTGTATGTCTGCCTGCCTGTCTGTGCATCTGTATGTCTGCCTGCCTGCCTGTCTGTGCATCTGTATGTCTGCCTGCCTGTCTGTGCATCTGTATGTCTGCCTGCCTGCCTGTCTGCGCATCTGTATGTCTGCCTGCTTGCCTGTCTGTGCATCTGTATGTCTGCCTGCCTGTCTGTATGTCTGCCTGCCTGTCTGTGCATCTGTATATCTGCCTGCCTGTCTGGGCATCTGTATGTCTGCCTGCCTACCTGAATGTCTGTCTGCCTGCCTGCCTGTATCATTGTGTATGTCTGCCTGCCTGGCTTCCTGTCTGTGCATCTGTATGTCTGCCTGCCTGTCTGTATGTCTGCCTGCCTGTCTGTGCATCTGTATGTCTGCCTGCCTGCCTGTCTGTGCATCTGTATGTCTGCCTGCCTGCCTGTCTGTGCATCTGTATGTCTGCCTGCCTGCCTGAATGACTGCCTGCCTGCCTTCCTGTCTGTGCATATGTATGTCTGCCTGCCTGCCTATGCACCTGTATGTCTGCCTGCCTGCCTGAATGTCTGCCTGCCTGCCTTCCTGTCTGTGCATCTGTATGTCTGCCTGCCTGCCTATGCACCTGTATGTCTGCCTGCCTGCCTGCCTGCCTGTATGTCTGCCTGCCTGCCTGCCTGCCTGTATGTCTGCCTGCCTTCCTGTCTGTGCATCTGTATGTCTGCCTGCCTGTCTGTGCATCTGTATATCTGCCTGTATGTCTGCCTGCCTGTCTGTGCATCTGTATGTCTGCCTGCCTGTCTGTGCATCTGTATGTCTGCCTGCCTGCCTGAATGTCTGCCTGCCTGCCTGTATGTCTGCCTGCCTGCCTGTATGTCTGCCTGCCTGCCTGCCTGTATGTCTGCCTGCCTGCCTGTATGTCTGCCTGCCTGCCTGTATGTCTGCCTGCCTGCCTGTATGTCTGACTGCCTGCCTGTATGTCTGCCTGCCTGCCTGCCTGCCTGCCTGAATGTCTGCCTGCCTGCCTGTATGTCTGCCTGCCTGTCTGTGCATCTGTATGTCTGCCTGCCTGCCTGTCTGCCTGCCTGCCTGTATGTCTGCCTGCCTGCCTGTATGTCTGCCTGCCTGTCTGTGCATCTGTATGTCTGCCTGCCTGCCTGCCTGCCTGAATGTCTGCCTGCCTGCCTGTATGTCTGCCTGCCTGTCTGTGCATCTGTATGTCTGCCTCTGCCTGCCTGTCTGTGCATCTGTATGTCTGCCTGCCTGCCTGCCTGCCTGCCTGAATGTCTGCCTGCCTGCCTGCCTGAATGTCTGCCTGCCTGCCTGTATGTCTGCCTGTGAAGCAGCATGGAACGCTGCATCTTCACGTCTAGAGCAAAGACAGTCACCTCGAGCAACATGCTGTATCGTGGATCGTTTTCTGGATCGTGACATGCTACAGACTTTTGCTTGGCCTCCATCTTTCTGGCTTGCTTGGTGAGGTCGTTTCAAAATAACACTCAGATCAATTCATTTCAAACGATTTATTGTTTAAAGGCACAGAAACAAAGAAAAATATAGGTATTTGTGCACAGAGAGAGAGAGAGAGAGAGAGAGAGAGAGAGAGAGAGAGAGAGAGAGGGAGGGAGGAAGGATAGAATATACTTATTTGCAGTTAGCCAGTGACACCGCATTTGGAAAAAAAAACTTATATTTAATGACATTAATTTTCTAAAATTGGTGACAAACGCCCATAAATCATCACACATGTATAATCATAAGCTTGCCAGTGCAATGATTCTAAATCTGGAAATAAGTATGACAGCATCATGAAGATTTCTATTCGAATTTACTAGCTGGCTGGAAAGTACACAGCACTATGGAGTAGAAGATTTACAGTCTCCGGTTAAATGAATATATATTTTAAGAGTTCACGGAACACTTGAGAAGAACATACACGATTATTACAATAACGTAACACTCTCCTGCGTTTAGTGAGAGGGGAACGATGTTGGCACGGGCAATGCTGGAAAGATTGGTGTATGTGTGTGTGTGTCTGTGTTTGTGTGTGTGTATCTGTGTGTGTGTGTGTGTGTGTGTGTGTCTGTGCGTGTATGTGAATGTGTGTCTGTGTTTGCATATGTGTTTATGTGTTTGTGTATGTATGTGTGTGATTGGTGAATGGGAAACCGTGTTATGTATGTATTATTGTATGTGCTTAGGATGTGCGTGTATGTGTGTCTCTGGTTGTATGTCTCTCTGTGCATGTCTGTAAAGAGATGTGAAAAAAGTGTGTGCTTGTTAGACTGTATGCGCGTGCCTGAGCGTAATGGAAGAAGGATCGGGGTTGGAGGAAGGGGGAGCAGGGAGGTAGAGGCTGTAGGCAAAGACCCTACATCTTGGCTGTAGGAGGGCAAGAGAAGGGAAAGGGGTATGAGGTGAGAGACTGTCTGTATTTCAATCATGGGAAGTGAACAGGTGAACAATCAAACTCGTATTTCATAAAATATACAATATGTATATGGCACTTATAGTACACAATAATATGTATTAAATGTATACTCCAATTAGAAATCTACCATCACATGTATAGAGTAAGTGTATGTTATGGTAATGTCTTCGTACGGTTCAAAATACGACAAAACTTTAATTTCTTTACTCTGCAAGTGTGTGTGTGTGTGTGTGTGTGTGTGTGTGTAAGTGTAAGTGTGTGGGTGCATGTGTGCATGCGTGCGTGCGTGCGTGTTTGCATGCAAACCAAGGATCGAGTACTGTATCTGATATAGTACTCCTTGATGCAAGCATTATTACTCTATCTTCTTAGTTCATCACAGTATAGGTTTACTGACTATGCCACTGCGAATCTAATAACAACAAACTAAAGTAAAAAACATGCTAAAACTCACACAGATTACACAGTAAAAGTGACCAGTTTAACTTCACCACAACCGACGACTTTAAGTATGCAAGGTTGGACAATGATCTTGTTATTTACTCGGAATTAGATGGTATTCATCACTCTCCCACTGCTATCATCTGTCAACCACTGTGCCATTGCTTTCTCCTTATCAATGATGCACACAGTGACAACACCTGTGCATCAGTAGCACTTAAAGATGGACATGCTGAATCCCACTCATTTCATTATAGTATCTCCTTACCAAGCTCTGCTACAATGTTGCTCAGCCACCCCTGCATACATAGGGGAAAAGTAACCTCCCAAAACTGTTGGATTTTCTCAAATAACACAAACAAGAAGTTTTTAGGAACACAAACACAAGGTTAAGCAAACTTTAAACGATGTCACCGGTACTTTCAGCGTCTCCAGGTGCACCTTCCTATCCTCAAGACATCATATTCCATAGGGAAACAAAGCACACACATGGCAGAAATAAGTGTGTGCTTTTGCTTTGCATAGACATACATGTAGACCGAAAATTACACCAACATATACATGATAACTTCGAATGCATGTATAACGTTATCACGATGTCAATGTACTCATGAAAACGCTCGCAGGGTTGAATACACAAGAGTATTCAACCCTAGGGTATTACTATATAAAAGGTAAAGGTAAAGGTGTGGTTTTTTATAGAGACTTACACCCTTTGTCTGGGTCTCAAACCGCTTACACTTTACAGGCAGTTTTTTCCTCCCTAACTGTGACATAAGTAAACATCAATTACAAAATATTATTACAAAGTGGGAAAATTTGCAAAACAATAGCCCAATAATGCAAGAATGACACTTTAATGTAATCAATATACGAAAACATCCACGCTATTGATATATAATATATGGATGAAGTGACAGCTAAATAATCACAGCAGATATGGGCAAGTACACCATCACAGTAGGAAAAGAAAGTTATTATTTACAATGACAAAACAAACGGTTAACTTAGCTCTCCAGAAATACTGCGCATTTTGCTTCCCACATCGATCAAGCAAGACAAAACTACACATCGACACTTCTCTTCCTCGCCGTCATCATCGATTCACACTTCATGCATACAGAATATTTAATTATCCATATGATACAAGTGCATGCTTTTCAAAGGGCCCCATTGCCAAGTAGAGAGAGCTGCAATATCAGCCTGCCTTCTCTCTACGTAATAAGTCTGCAGCAGCAGACTGCACTGTACCTCCCAAGATCAAGCAACATCATAGCCACAATAAATCCTTTCTGCTTGAACATATAGTCAAAACCAGACAACTAAACTGAAGGCTTTCCATGGGATTGTATTAAAAAAGATGTAACATACATGTAAGTATGCATGAAAAAGATTTCACCACTTCACTTGCAGGCAGCAAATCGCAACCTAATGATGCTTACGTAGGGAAAAAAATACATCCCCTCCAAAAAAAAGTAGGTTTTTTTTTCATAATGCGAACAAGCAGTTTTTATGTACACAAACACAAGGTTGAGCAAACTTCAAACGACGTCAACGGTACTTTAAGCCTCAACAGGCGCACCTTTTATCCTCAAGACATCATTTTACATTAAAACACACACACACAGAACAGCAAGAAGTGCGTGATTTTGCTTTGCATTGACATACATGTGGACAGAACGTATACATGATATCTTCGCAGTACATGTATAACGTTGTCACGACGTCAATGCACTCACACACGAAAACGCTTGCAGGGGTGAATACACAAAAAATTCCATCCTAGGGTATAACTATATACAGGCAGTTTTTTTCCTCCCAATCTGTGACATAAGTAAACATCAGTTACAAGAGAAATATGTCATTATTAGGTAGGAACATTTGCTACACAATAGCATGACAATGCAAGAATGAAACCTAAATATGATCAATATACGCAAACATCCACACCATTGGTATGGATGAAATGACAGCAAAATAATCACAGCAGATATGGACAAACATCATTTACATCATCACAGCAGGAAAGCATTGTTATTTACAGTGACACCACAAACAGTTAACTTCGCCCTCAAGAAATACTGTGCATTGCGCTTCCCACATCGATCAAGCGAGACAAAAATACACATTGACACTTGACTTCCTCTCCGTCATCACCGCATACAGGGTATTTAATTATCCATATGATACAATTGCATGCTTTTCACAGGTCCCCATTGCCAAGTAGAGACAGCTGCAATATCAGCCCGCCTTCTCTCTACGTAACAAGTCAGCAGCAGCAGACTGTAGTGTACTACCTCCCTAGATCAAGCAATATCATAGCCACAATAAATCCTTTCTGCTTGGCCCTGTAGTCAAAACCAGACAACTAAAGACATCACATTGACAAAGTCTCCATGGGATTGTAACATTTATATGCATGAAAAAGGCAGTTACATTACATCATTTGCAGATAGCAAGTCATAATAACACAACGGCCCTTCATACTGCAATATGTCATGTCAAAACAGATCATTGTTTGAAACTTGTTGGAGGCCTCACATGACCCCAATACAAGTATTGTTAAGAAATAACAACAATGCATCACTTGAAATAACATGTCATGGAAGCTTCATGTCAAAACCACTATGTCAGGGCATGGCAGCATACATCAAGGGAGGCAACCTCACCACCATTCCAGGAACCATTGAATTATCTCCCTTGAATAACAGTTCATGTAAACATGGCTTCCAAATGAAGACGTTGTTTTGGACTCGTGCATCGCGCCTCATTGGACCATCTCTCCCCTATGCCCACAAAGACAAGACATTATAAAAATAAGAACAGTCAAACAACATTCTGTACACGTGCACCCAGAGGAAACAATAACAGAAGTGCATGCAGTGTGTAGGTGCCCGGCAGTATTTCCAAAACAGCATTCAAGAACTGTACAACAAAACGTCAGAATTTCATGATGCAAATGTGCAATACCTTCACATGTACAAAGCGCAGCAAAAGAAATGTTTGATGCATGCATGAGACAACTGCCTTGTCAAATATCAGACAATAAATGACATTGCAGTAATACAAACTCAACAGCAAACGGAATTCATCAATGCAATGATGATCAACATTATCACAAAATTGTTCAAAACAATTTCACAAAGCATAATCATGTGCATTTGTTATCAGCATCAATGGAATACATGTATAGGGTTAAAAATATACATTCTGTGGTTGTTGTGGACACAGTCATTATATTAAAAAAACAAACTAGAATTTTTGGTTTGTCAACAGTTAACATTCATATGTAAACATGAATGCGTGTTATGATGATAATACAATCCATCATGACATATTCTTCCATGAGCATCAAAGAAAAACAGATTTTCAGCCATCAGTGAAAGTTCAAAGTGAAGTGTGCATACTGCGTGTCTCAAAATAACAGCCTAACATACAAATGCAAAGCAAATAGAGTAAGCATGACAAGTCATTTACATCATACTACAGTCTTATACAGGTTAACATATTTCACAGTTAGGAGACCGCAACTCGTCAATCTCAATATCAACAGCCATATTCATGTTTATGACCTAATGTCAAAGGAATACACAGATTTCAAGTCTCTGGCAACAAACAAGCAAGGAAACAAAACGGTGCAATAACACAAAATTTGTCAACAGTTTGAACTCACAGAAACACATAGAAGTCAAGTTTGTGAAAAGATAAAGGAACAGCATGACAAGCAAAATGCAAAAACTTGGTCCACAAAACTTCCTTTCCTTGGCTCCAAAGGTGAGAAATATACACATTTGTCACTATCACATGCATATGACCGAACTTGAGCAGGGCAACATACATATGTACATGTATACAGAAGACACAGAGAAAGGATTATTTTAAGTTCTCTAGTTCATTAACAAAAATAGTGCCAAGGCAATCCAAATAGTGAGTGTGTTAAATGGTACAAATAGAAGTTAAGACACCAATATTTCTTTTTCCCTCAGTGAAAATGTATCAAAATAACAAGGGAACAACAAAAACAAAGGTTTATATAAGCACAGACATAACAAATCTTTATAGAGTGTCATATATTGAATAGCAACATCTCTATTAACAAAAGTTTCTCCTGAAGTCCAGATATTATAATGAATCTATCAACCAATATAAAACAGAGAATACCAGCTTGATGTCAAGAAACAGAATACAACACTACAAATCATAAAATGCATCATCAATACATGCTTGTTGCTTTGGAAATACATCCAAAGCAATATTTGATCATCAAAATCTGTTTTCAAACATAAAATGTCCATATGTACATGAGCCAGCAAGAACACTTTGTAATCAGTACTCCTCAGGATAGTTTTAACGCACGAAACATCACAAAAGCAGCATATCATTTTTCAAGTGATAAAAACATGAATATACGATATCACTTCAACATTGCATAGGGTTGAGAGGAAATTCCTGAAGGAATTAAGCAGCACATTTTCCCAATGACTTCCTGGTAATATATTAAATGAAAGTCTTCCTCCCTCCTATCCCTTCCCCTCGACCCCCAAAAAGGAAAATCCTATGACAAACCATCCTACAAAATCTGCAGACATATCAGCCTATGAACCAGACTTTATGGATTGATGAAAATCATGAATGCAAACAAGATTTATGACTACGGTATTTTGATTGTTGCTGTTCAAAGAGAACGAGACGGTCAGCTCACGAAGGTCAGAGGGTGGTTGTACAATCAAAGCCATGCCTCCCTACGAAGCAGGCTCAAGGAATCACAGCTACATTTTACCATCATAGGATGTGCAGTCCTAGCTCTGTCCTAGCAAGGAGAGGTCGACTACAAGACTCGTCGAATGCAGAAATGAAAAGCTCCAGTATGTCGCTGCACCTACATCCCCCCATGGTCAGACAGAAGCTGCATCAACAGGAAGTCATCGTGTTTCTTGGCAAGATCCAAAGGGGTCCTGCCGTCTCTGTCCTTGACATGGACTTGGGATGTTTTCTCCACCAGAAGCTTGCTGACAGGCCTGCGTCTTTCTCTGAAGCATTCTGAATCTACTCTCGTCCGAGATGCAAACAGATGCAGGGCCAAAGCCCCCTCCTTGTTTTGTACATCAGCACTTGCACCATGCTTCAGCAATTGCTCGATCAGGGAGAGGTCGTCTTTTTGAGCCGCCAGATGAAGAGCAGTGTAGCCGTTTGTTGTCAGCACATTGACATCAGTTGCTTTTTCAACCATCAGCCTGTCGACTTTCAGTCTTTTGATACTGTAAGCATCAAAGGGCACCAGCCTCATTTCGTGCGATTCTCCTATTGTCATGAATCTGGGGCGTTCTGCATACAAGAGAAGTGTTATGTCTCCTTCCCCTACACTTGTATCAGCAATGAAGTCTAGGAATTTTTCCAAGAGAGAAAAATTCCCTCGCCTTGCTGCAAAAAGCAGTGGAAGAACAGGCTGGCATTCGGATGTGAGGTCAGTAGGCATTTGCCACTCTTTCACGAGAACTCTTTCGACTTCGTCTTTCACTATCTGATCAGCCGATATAAAGGAAATGCCTGACGGTCTGGCACTTGCCTTGTTATCATTTCTTTCAGCAAACAGAAGAACAGCGTTTGCACCCTGATTTGTTTTCAGGTTGCACGAAGCCCCTCGATTCATGAGTACTTTCATCAGGTGTATGTTGCCAGTGCTTGCTGCATAATGAAGAGGGGACCATCCATGTTCGTCTTGAACATTGACATCTTCTGTCATTTCAACAAAGAGCTTGTCTATTTTGTGCCTGAAGACTAGCTCCTCATGTGAAGGAACAGCAGATTTTCCTACGATCCATATGGCAGGAATTTCTGGCCTTGCATAACAATGAAGTGCTGTTCGCTCACTTGAGTCATGCAAATCTGTTCTTGCCTTCTTCAGGAGTAAGGTTTCTATCAATGCCAAATCTTTGGCAATTGCAGCCATGTGCAGTGCTGTCAATCCAGTCACACTTGTACTGTCGATGTCATTGATCTCTTGAAGGATCAAGTTTTCAATTTCAGTTTCTGTTTCATGCTGTACAGACGGGCAATGACTGAGAATCTGTTTCCGACATCCAAGCATATACAGTGTTGTGAAGTTCTCATGACTCAAAATGTTTACACTGGCAGAGCAGTGCAGAAGCATTTTGGCAAAGTGAAAGTTCCGTGTTGCAAGGGCTACGTGCAGTGGTGTATATCCACTCTTATCTTGTTTGTCCACATCTGAGTTCCTTGCAAGTAACAAGTCACTGTCTGATGACATAGGCACCACAGTAACTCCAGTCTCGTCAAATTGACTCAAGTTCACAACAGATGCTCTGATATGAACAGGCACTCTATTTTCCCAATTTTCCAAGTCTGTGCGAGCTGCATGTTTCAGAAGAGTTTCCACAAGAGAATGTCTATTGTTTGCAGCAGCAAGATGCAGTGGGGTCATACCTTGACTATCTTGCATGTTAATGTCATTTGTCATTTCGACCAAAGCTGTTTCCATTTGTTGCCATCGCTCTCTGGAACAATTACCGGTGTTCTTGGAAGTGGTCCCCGACGTTTCAGTTGTCATTGGGAAGGCAGCACGTGCGAAGTAGTGTAGGGGAGTTTGTTGCTTGGTATCTACTGCATTCACATCAGCCTTCTGCTCCATAAGTTTTTCCATGAATCGAATGTTCCCACAGATGGCTGCCAAGTGCAAAGACGTTTGCCCAAAAACATTTTTCGCATTGAGATTCTCTGTTCTTTGAAGAAGTGCGGTCTCAACATTTGCCCCGTCAAATATTCCGGTGACAGTTGCATCGAGCTGCACAGTAAATGAGAGTCCGATCTCATTTCTTGGACGCTGTAGACCAGGCGTCATCTGAGTTGGCACAGCAATTGGCATCTCAGGAACTTTACTGGCAGTGTTAGGCAGGGATTGTGGTGTATTCTTTTTTCCATTCAGACTCTTCAAATTCAGGTTTTCAACAGAAAGTGATTGCAGCATTTCTGCATCCTCCATGCACTGCATACCCATTCCGGCACATAGGTGAAGTGGAATGCACATCTGCCTGTCTCCTTTGTCAGTCAGTGCATGTTTTTCCAGAAGTGCTTTAGTCAAAGCAAAGTTACAAAGTGCAGCAGCTCGATGAAGGGCTGTCCGCCCCTTCAACTCTGTCAAATTGATGTCTTCTGTAGTTTCATTTAATAATTTGTTCATGGTGTTCCAATATGCAAGATTAGGAGTAAGAATGAGTCGTGATTGAGTCAGTGCCACAAGGAAAGAATGACTTCCAGCCAACAAGTGTAGTGCTCTTTCTCCCTTTGCATTGGGGATATCCGTTCGAGCTCCCTTTGTCAACAGCATTCCTGTCATGTGAAAGTCTCCACTGAGTAAGGCGAGATGCAGTGGGGTCTGCCCTTCAGCATCTTGACAGTTAACATCTGTGACTCTGTTAACCAACAACTGCACCAATGCTGTTTTTGCTGGAGACAATGCAGCTTTTGCACATGCATGCAACGGCGTCTGGTTTCTAGAATTGCAGAGGTTGACATCTGCTCCCTTTTGTATGAGAGCCTCTGCTACAGGCCAGTTGCAGCAATCAGCAGCAACAAGAAGTGCACTGTGCCCATATACAGTTTTTTGGTTCAGATTTGCTGTGTTCTCCACCACCTGTCCCACAACTGCGTCGGCTTGCAGCATATTTCTTGAGGCCAAATAGTGAAGAGGCATCGACCCCATCTTATCAGAGATATCCAATTGTGCACCCTGCTCAAGAAGTGCTTTCAGAAGGGTCCGGCAACCACTCTTAGCAGCATAATGAAGCACTGTTGCACCTCTTTTGTCAGGGTGGTGGGGGTGTGATGCATTATCCAAAAGCATATCTTCCACATCTTGCCTCAACTCATTGTCCTGTCCGAGAGAAATCCAGAAACCCTCTGGGGCTATGGCATATGCATGGAGAGCAGTGCGCCCAAGGTTGTCTACAAGGTCGACTTTAGCATGCTTCTCTAACAAGGTCTTCATGAGTGAAAGTTTCTTTGTTTCGGCAGCACAGTGCAGGATGGTTTTCCCTTCTAGACTCTGGTGATCAATGTTCTTAATTTTCTCCAACATGAGTTTGTCCATTTGCCTCATTTCTTCATTAGTGAAACATGCATAAGGATTTGCTGACTGTCCCATGGCATACAAATGCAAAGCTGATTCATCGTTGAAGTTCAAAATATGAGGTGCAGCATGCAAGCCAAGAAGGGCTTCTATCGAAGCACAGTCATGGTTTGCAGCAGCGTAGTGCAACGGCGTGCAGCCTTGCTTGTCCTGGGAATTCATGTCCACACCCTTATCACTGAGATCTCTGAATAACTGGGCGGTGACATGCTTGTCATTCCATGGCATTCGAAAGCAAAAGCAGTGGAGAACAGAGTTTTTATTGTGGTTGAGGATGTCTGCCTTGGCACCATGGCTGATGAGTTCTTTGAGAAGCTGATGGTTTCCACAGACTGCTGCAACGTGCAGAGCTGTGTCACCAACAACATTCACAGAGTCCAGAATGTCATTTTTCTCAGTGAGCATTCCCACAACACTGAAATCAGCGTTTGAGTTTGGGAAAATCTTCCTCACTGGGATACGCTTGTCCTGCGGTTGAAAGGTGTGACGTGCCAGATAATGGAGAACTGTGTCCTTGTTGTTATCAGATATATTGGTCTGGGCCTTGTGCTGTACAAGAGTTTTCACCAGACTTGCATCTGCCTCTGCTGCCAGGAGGAGAGGTGTTCTTCCAAACACATCCTTCAAGTTGACATCAACCTTTCCTTTCAGCATTTCTTCCAGTAGGTGCTCTTTTAGCTCCCCGTCTGTCTTTTTCATCTTGCCTCCACACAGGCTATGAAGAGCACAAGCTCCGCCCAAGTCAATAATGTCAGCTCTGGCATGGCGATCAATCAGCAGTTGTATCAAATGAAAGTTGCAACTTTCAGCTGCTAAGTGAAGCGCTGTTTTTCCATGAATGTCTTGTGCATTGATATCAGATGACATCTTCACCAGCATTCTCTCTACATCTCTCCTTTTGTTTTCAGCTTTTCCAACCAGGTTGTTGCTCTGACGGCAGTGAATATGCAGCGGCTGCAGTCTAAGCTTGTCTTCTACATCACAAGCCTTTGTCAAACCGCATTTTTCTCTCTCTTCATCCTTTGAGAGGAGAAGCTCCATGAGAGAGTAATTGCCACATTCTGCAGCATAGTGAAGGGGTGTTTTGCCGTTACAGTCTTGGTGCAGAGGATCATTGGTTTTTTCTAGAAGGCAAGTTAGAACATCCACTGACTGATCAGGTGAGTGTCCCATGCAAAAATGCAGAGGCAGTTGGCCAAAAGTGTCCAAAGCATTGGGATCTGCTCCATTCTGGAGTAGCATGTTGACTATTTTGGCATTGTTTTGCCATGCTGCTGCGTGTAGAGGTGTCCTTTCTACGTGATCCCTGGTGTTGACATCAACAGGTTTGCCCTTCTTCTTTGTTGCGTCAATAATCGCTCTCACACATTCCTCAGACCCAGCAATACATGCACTCATCAACGGATGTGAGCAGTCATTATGAACAGTCTCACAGTCAGCTCCCTCACTGATAAGCTGCTCCAGGACAAATGAGTTTGGGTGACTTGCAGCCAAGTTGACTGGAATTTCCGGGTCCACTAATGCTCCTGCAGCCTTCAATTTCTCAAAGAGCAAAGTAAGACATTTAGGATATAGCAGGTTTCTTTCAGTTGGGTAGTTTGGGTGAGTTGTTTGAGTAAGGCTGTTCATGACAGCTATATGCTCTGGATGAGTTGTTTGAAAAAGGCTAATCATGACATGGCTGACTGCAACTTGAAAATTGCTTGGTCGTGGGGCGTCGTGCAAAAGGTAGTTCACGCTTTCCACTTTGTCTTTGAGGCAGCACCGAAGAGTGGCATCTTCAAACAGCTTTTGTTTCTTCTTCACAGAAGGAACTCCTTCATAGACTGATTTCAACAGGCCGACTTTTTCGACTGCGCCCATGCACACTGCATTCACAGCTTCCTCTGAAGCTGTTGCACCCCTGCTCAACAGCAACTGCACAAGATTCATTTCTGCTGTGAAGCATGCAGCTGTCAGAGCTTCCTGCAGCAACCTTATCTGCTGTGAATCTGGAAGAGCTGCCATCTCTTTTGAAAACAGCAGGTGCCTTGCTAGCCTCGTTTTCCTTTCAAGAATCATCATTGACAGAGCAGTGTTGAACTGCAAAAAAGTGCCACCGAAACCAATGGTTGCCGGAGCGGACTTCTGAATCAGCTGAGTATTTCCATCTGAGTTTATGTGCTTCAGCAATTCTTTCGTGAATTCTTCATCGTGTAAGCATGGATGACGCAAAAGGGCCTGATAGTTCTCTCCAAAAATCATTTCTTTGACAATTTTGTCTGCCAGTATTGGCCACTGGGTTTTTGGGACCTCATACGCAACATCTCCTTCGCTCTGAATGCAGCCATTAGTGCGGATGTACTCAAACAACTGATTGAGGGAGCACACGTTGAGCGCAAACCTCAAATTAGTTTGGAACATCTCAATCATCAAGCAGTCACTGAGGGACCAGTGGGAGAGCCTGTAGCCATCACCATCAAACGACTCTGTCAGATAAACACTGCAAAGACTCTCAGCCTTCTCCCTGATCTCTCCAACATTCAAAGGAGGGTTTAGACCACAGACTTTTCCTACAGAGTCTAGCTCTCCAGCTGTCCGAGTGCTGTCATCGGACAAGAAACTCTCTGAGAGATGACCATTGTGCCTCAAAGCAAGAACCAGTACAAAGTAGGCCTTTTTGTCACTTTTCTTCATTGCCTTGATCTCCTTTTGCAGAAAAGACAAAGGATTCTGAAAGAATTTCACACCTAATTTTTGGGCCTGTGGATTTGAAGCATAGTATTCACAGCATTGAGGAAACCCAAGCGACTGACAGGAATATGCCTCTCGCAACACACTACCAGGAATTTCACTCTCAACCCCATGCCGCTTCAATATTGCTTGCAAAATTTCAATCTCACATGACTCATTCCAGCAGTTTTCATCCTGAAGCTGGACAGTGTCCAACTTCTGGAAGAGTTCATTCTGCCCGAGTCTGTCACAGCAGTGCTGGAAGACATGAGTTCGAGAAACTAAGATAAGCTTGACCTGCCCAACCCGGACTTTGGCCAACATAGCTGCAAACTTCTCTTCCCATTCTTCATAGCGATGTTCAATGAAGTTGCCCTTGCCAAACATGTCATCTACTACCACAACATAATGCCTGCTGTGCAGAGCCTCAGACGGTTTTTCTTTTGAGTCTGACTGACCTGTTTGTGAACCTCTTGCGTTGTCCTCCCCGCTGGGCTGTTTGCCGTTCCCTTCTGAGCCAGTGCTGTCTGTTTCTCCTGGAAGGTGCTGCCAGTCATCAGGACACTCTAGACAGACGGGTTGCATGTTGTGAACAACAGAAATGTGAGACATTGCTTGGAGTGCTAGTGTGGACTTCCCATGGCCCGGCAGACCCTGGATGAGGCAGACCCCTTTCTCCTCCAGATGCTGAATAACTTCATCCAGAGCAGGGGTCTTCACGTAGCCCTGCGGACAGCTTGTCTGCAACTGCTGGTGGGTGCACGCTTAAAAGACAAATGAAGACACTTTGCGGCTAGATGGCACAATGTAACACGACTGAATGAAATATATTCATTTTTAAATGAGCAGAAAGAACAGAGTTGAATTTATCTTCTTTGGAAATTTTCATAGATGAGGGGGTTAGTGAAGTCAATAAATGCGATTGCTGCAAGGAAGCAAAAATAAATTACAACGGATAAATCCTGCATTAATGGCGCTATAAAGGTCAACATTTCAAATGTATGCAGTACATTTAGCATCAAGCATATGTAGTGTAAGCATGGTTTTCTTGACTCTATGGCATCAATGTAACATAGGAAAAAACAAAAACAATTTTCAAGTAGCTATTTCCATTTAACTATGTTTTTGAAGTCTGTCAGGACTGATCAATAAATGAATGGAACAAATGCATGTGACTTTTTTATTTCTACTTTATATTGATCTAATTACATTTTTACCCATTATCCAATTGGGGCTGGAATAAAATTTCCAATTTTAAATCTGCTTTTAGCTTTCATTTGGTGGCATCTTTAGGACAGTACATGCAAAAGATTGTTTGCTTTTTGCCTAATGAACACAAAAGTGGAAAGGGCCTCATAGCTGTTGCTGCAATGCTCATCATGTACTTGAAATATCAGGAATAGAAGCAGTGATTTACCTATTACTTACTGTTACACATGTCAAGATGTCATTGTTGCATTAAACCTGCCATTTTGTCTAAAGTCTAAATTTTGTATAAATCTTTCAGTCAAAAAAGATTTTGAATCAAAACAGCCATTTACAAACAAATGAATTATCAACAACAAAACACACAAAGAGATGGTGAGAAAGAGGGGGGGGGGATGGATGGATGGATGTATGATATGTTTTGGCCTATCAGCTTTTGTAGGCTATGTAAGACCATTAAGTGCAAAAATCACGAGAATAGTTTAGAGTAATCGGAAATCAAGTCACGATGTCCCAACTCATTCGCCTCTTATGAATCACATAGGGAGACGCGGTGGGTCTATTCTGACCCCCAACCCACAGGGGCGGGTGGGGAGGAAGTTTGGAAAAAGTAATTGGATAGCTAAAGTAAAGACTAGAGGTGGTAGAACAGGCTAGAGCTCCTGTGGTTGAAAGAGGACTAGACCGCAAACAGTTTGTTCCCATCAAAAGGACTTCCATACCTCAGTCCAATAATAATCAAGCCTTTTTTTGTTGAAATAAATCAATCACAAAGAACAGTGTTGTATGTGTGAATTGCAAATTTATCAAACTAGTGAAGTTGACACTGAAGACTTCAAATGAATTAAGTTACCAACGTATGGACATTTACAAGAAGAACACCAACGACTGTTTTTGAAACACAACCTCACCTCTACCAACAATATTAATCATTTCTAACACATCACCTCCAGAGAAATAATAGTAAAAAATCAAAAGGAAAAGAATAAGAACATACATTTTTTTATTTCAAATAACAGTAAAAGATTGCAGCAGGTCTAGAAGCAGCAGAAGCACATACTAATAAAGCAGAGGAGGAGGAGGGGGAGGAGGGGGAGGAGGGGGAGGAGGAGGAGGAGGAGGGGGAGGAGGGGGAGGAGGAGGAGGAGGAGGGGGAGGAGGAGGAGGGGGAGGAGGAGGAGGGGGAGGGGGATGAGGAGGAGGGGGAGGGAGATGAGAAAGAGGAGAAAGAGGAGGAGGAGGAAGGGAGGAGGAGGAAGAGGAGGACGACGAGGAGGAGGAGGAGGAGGAGGAGGAGGAGGAGGAGGAGGAGGAGGAGGAGGAGGAGGAGGAGGAGGAGGAGGAGGAGGAGGAGGAGGAGGAGGAGGAGGAGGAGGAGGAGGAGACGAAGGACAAAGAGGACGAGAAGGAAAAGGAAGAGGAGGAAAAGAAGGAGGAGGAGATGGAGGACGAAGAGGAGGACAAGAAGGAGAAGGAAGAGGAGGAAAAGGAGAAGGAGGAGGAGGAGGAGGAGAAGGAGGAGGCGGAGGAGGACGAGAACGAGGAGGAGAACGAGGAGGAGGAGGAGGAAGAGGAGGGGGAGGAGGAGGGAAAGAAGGAGGGGGAAGGGGAGAAGGAGGCGGAGGAAGAGGAGGAGGAGGAGGAGGAAAAGGAAGGGGAGAAGGAGGACGAGGAGGAGGAGGAGAATGCGAGGAGGAGGAGGAGGAGGAGGGACCAGGAGGAGGAGGAGGTGAAGGAGTGACGAGGAGGAGGAGGAGAAGGAGGGACGAGGAGGAGGAGGAGGAGAAGGAAGGACGAGTGGGAGACGAGGAGGAGGAGGAGAACGAGGAAGTGGAGGAGTAGATCAAGTAAACTCCTTCAATGCATTGTCTACTGGGGAGAGAAGACTTCGAAGGTTCCAAGGGAATAGGTATACAAGGGAGGTTACTCTGGCGATTGTCTCGGTTGTATTAAAAAACCCATTGAAAATCTGTCCTGGCAGGGACTAGATAGTTAATGCGAGCTACAGAAGGTAATGCTGGCAAATTGAAAAAGAAGAAATGATGCAAATCAATGATTTCTTGGAAAGAATAAAGCAAAACACACATATGGCATGATCAAAGGAAAGCAGTAGGAGATGCACACATGGATGACAACTTGCTACTTGTTATATAAAACTGCACTTTTACGTTTACTTCAACCCAAATACGTCTTTACCATGTCCAGGTAAGTACATCAATATCTCTTTGTTTCTGAAAATGTGATGCCACTCTCTAATTGCAAAGGTACGCCTTTGTAATTTACAGCCCATCACTTGCTAGTGGAAATGTATATATATTCTTAGTATCACATTGTTTTGACTTACCTGTCAAGTTAAGAAGCCTCTTGCTTTTAGCTGCAATAAGAGTAAGCTGGTGAATATTTACACATCTTAAAATTAACATTCTTATTTATTGCAGTGCATGCATGCATGCACGCACGCGCACACACACACACACACACACACACACACAAACATGCACACACAGACACACACAAACTACATACTAAAATCTGAATTTTGTTGTTACTGGGACACTGCTAAACAATCAAAACACAGCATTAGATGCAAAAATACAACTGTCATGGCTTTTCAATGAATTAATAATCAAAATATTGACCACAAATATCGTATTGTGTAACTTGCTATGCTGCATGAATCACTGAAACATCAGTACATGTATTCCTGGCAATGTGATTGTAGAAAAGGAGGGAAGGAGGCAGAGATAAAGGGAGAGGGGGGAGAGAGAGGGGGAGGGGGGGATGAGGGGCAGGAGGAGGGGAAGGATAAGGGGGATGAGGGTTAGGAGGAGGAGGAGGAGGAGGAGGAGGAGGAGGAGGAGGAGGAGGAGGAGGAGGAGGAGGAGGAGGAGGAAGAGGAGGAGGAAGAGGAGGAGGAGGAGGAGGAGGAACAGGAACAGGAGAAGGGGGCAGAGATAAAGGGAGAAGGGGGAGAGAGAGGGGGCGGGGGGTATGAGGAGCAGGAGGAGGAGAGAAGGAGGAGGAGGAGGAGGAGGAGGAGGAGGAGGAGGAGGAGGAGGAGGAGGAGGAGGAGGAGGAGGAGGAGGAGGAGGAGGAGGAGGAGGAGGAGGAGGAGGAGGAGGAGGAACAGGAACAGGAGAAGGAGTGGGAGGAAGAAGAGAAGGAAGAAGAAGAGTAGGAGGAGGAAGCAGAGGAGGAGGAGTAGGAAGGGGTGAAGAAGGAGAGGGAGGTGGAGGAAGAAGAGGAGAAGGCAGAGAAGATCGAGAAGGAAGACGAGGAGAACAATGAGGAGGACGAGGTGACAGATGAGGAGGACGAGAAGGAAAAGCAGCAGAAATAACAGGAAAAGGAGGAGAACGAGGAGGAGGAGAAAGACAAGGATAAAAAGAAAGAGAAAGAGGAGGAGTAGAATGAGTATGAAAAGGATGTGAGGGAGAAAGACAAAAAGGAGGAAGAGGTGGACGAAAAGAAGGATGAGGAGGACGAGGAGGAACAGGAGGAGGAACAGGAGGAGGAAAACAAAAGGAGGACGGAGGAAGAAGAAGAGGACAGTCAATCTGTACGTATACGATCACGATAAGATTGAGGTGATAGAGGGGGGGCTACAAGATGAGAGACATGAGGAGGAATTGGGATCGTACATATGCGTGTCGTGTCGGTAGTGTGAGGGGGGATGGATAGAGAAGAGTAATGGGAGGCGGGTGTAGGGGTGGGAAAGAAGTAGGAGGGAGTAAAAGGAGGAGGAGGAGAGAAGTCAACATAGTGATCAGGTTGTGAGAGGAAGGCAGGTAAAGTGACGCTCAGGAGACAGGAGGTACAGGCGATATACAGGAGGAGAATGATGTAGAGATAGTGCTTGCGGTATTACAAGGAGGAGGAGGAGAGGAGTGAAGGTAAAAAGGGTGATGTAAGATGAGGAGAAATTGGATTAGGATGATGGTGACGGGAGTAGATCTGTGAACAAAATAAGTGTGTGTGGCGTGAGGAAATGAAAAGGATGAGAAAATGTGGCAATGGGCGTATGAAATAGGTAAGGCACTTGATAAAAGGTGGACAGGATACAAATGTGAGGAAGGATGAGGAGGACAAGGAGAGGACGATAGTGAGAAGAATGACATAGTCAAAGCACGGTGTAGGAGGAGGAGCGGGTAGGGAGGAGGAGAAGGATATAATGGTATGAGGACAGAGGCAAGGGCGCGAGTGATGAGGATGCTGCAGTGATGCGTGATGATGAGGTATTACTGAGGAGAGGAGGAGCGACAGTACAGGGGGAGAGGTAAGAGGGGGGAGAAGGACATACTCTGTTAGGAGGATGCTGAGGAGTTGTACAAAAAGTCATAGTAACGTTGCGTAGTCGATTATAACGAAGAGATACAGCACACTAATCGCGTAGTAGCAGGGTAGAGGGAGGTGAGTCAAGGTGTGGCTGGGACACGAGAGGAGTAGGATGATAGGCTGTGATGGAGATAAGGAGTAGTGGAGGAGATGAGATTGGGTGAGGTACAGGCGGCAGCTGAGGGAGAGAATTCAAGGAGGTGGGTGGAGAGGCACACGAGGGTGTAGTGTGAGTGACAGAGGGATATAGATAGGAGGAGGAGCAGCAGGAGGCTCTACCTGACGCCGATCAACCGTGACGTAAAGTAGGGATGAGAAGGAGGATGAAGAAGAGGAGAAGGTGGATGAGGAAGAGGAGAAGGTGGATGAGGAAAAGGAGAAGGATGACGAGAAGGAGGAAAAAGATGACGAGGAGTAGGAGAAAAAATGTGACATGAATGAAAGACGGACATGACAGAAAGGAGAACACATGTGGTGAGTGACGGAGGAGGTAGGAGAAGGAGTTCACGAGGAGAATCAGAATGTACCAGAAAGAGGATGAGAAGTATGGTGCTGAGAGAGGAGGCATAAATGATCGAGAAGGAGAAGGATGACGGGAGAGGAGGCATAGAATTCCTGAGCAAGGGAAAAGACACATATACAAGACATACAAACTGCAAATATAATGAATTAACGGACATGGACAAGATATGAGACGAATGACGACTAAGACAGATGGACTAGTGTAGTTGAATTCGGAGAGGAAGGGGAATGACGCAGTAGTACGAGGAGCGAAGGGTGGACTGACGGATGAATGAATTCTCCGGAGTAGGATAGGAGAGATGGTAACAGAGAGTACATTGGCTTAGAGAGGTAATAAGTATAATGCCGAGGTCGTAGGCGAGAGTCAGTGACGAGGAAAGAATTACACCATGAGGAGGGGAGAAGGACGTGACAAAGGAGGTAGAGGAGTATAAATAGTGACGAGGATGAGATAGAGAGTGTGCACAAGGAAATAGGAGTATTTCGAAGGACATGGGCGTTACGTACAGACGTAGTATCGCGTACATGATGAATGTGATGTGAGTGATAGAGGAGAGACAAAATGATCGACGACAAGTCGACGAGATGACTAGTACAAGATGTTAGTAAGGACGGTGAAAAGAGGCTGAAGAAACAGGATGCATGCTAGTGGTCTAGTGGCGTGAGCACTGATGGAGTGGCATTGAGTGGTAGGAGTGAGGATGAGGTTGTGTCAGGCACTGAGGGTGAGTTGAGTGTGCGGCAGGCGTGTGAGGAGGAGGAGGAGGAGAGGTCGGAGGAAAAGGGATGATGAGCGGAAAGGGGAGAAAAGAAGGAAAAGAAGGAACAAGTGACACTGAAACAGCAGTCGACAAGTACATGACAACAGTAACGAGATAGGCGGCGGAATAGTGAGGATGGAGTGCGGTATGCATTCGCGGATAAGTGGCAATGTTATGCGTATAAGAAGGGAGATAAAGGAGGGGGAAAGGGATTGAGGGACAGTGAGCTGTACATATAAGGAGGAGGGGAGGAGTGACACGTGTGGTTGAGACTATAGGAACAGCGGACTACAAACAAGGAGCTACGTACTAAAGGTGCGTATAAGTGGGAGGTGTCGGGGGGGGGAAGGTGATGATAGAAGGAGGAGGGAGGGAGGGGGGAGGAGGATGGAGAGGGGGGGGGGGGGGGAGTGGAATGAGATGAGGTGCGTATCGGCTGTACAGTAGATTACGGGACAGGCTGCGGTGAGGGCGTGGGATCGGGGCGTGGATAAGATGAGATGTAGTATGCGTGTCGTTTAGGGCAGGAGCTTAAGCGTAAGGTCTGAGCTGTGAGGAGAGCTATGGGGGAGGAGCGTGGGGGACATGGCGGATATTCGGATAAGAACGGATGAAGGCATGAGGAGGGAGGGAGTGAGGAGAGGGTAATAATAGCAGATGTATAGGCAGACAGGCTCAGACGCACTGATCATGAGAGGAGACAGCCCGGTGTCTGTGGGATGGACTGGACTTGCCTAATGTCGGAGCGGGACGGTGAACGTAGTATGGTGAGATGGACATAAGAGGTGAGTACATGTGGACAGCGGAAAGACAGATGTGGTACATGGAGTGTAGAATAATATGCTTCAGGTAAGATGGCATGGCGATATCACATGTCGAGTGGGTGCTTACAGGGGCGACAGAGTGGGACTGGATGAAGGAAGTGAGACAACGCGAGATCCACGTAGAGATGACCGGAACGTGTACAGGGAACGTGAGAGTGGCACACTGAACAAGGTGACATTTCGTGTATGAAGGTGGAGTATGGCCGATGACGACACGAGGAAGTTTTGCGTATAAGCGCTCAGAATGACAAGACGGTGAGTGACAGGCGGAAGACGCGTAGGCGGCAGGGGAGGGCAAGTATGTGGACTGAGGGGGAGGAGGGGGAGGGAGAGGGAACACGAGATGAAATGTGGCGGTGGCGAGGCTAGGAGCGAAAGGAGGAGGAGGAAAGAGGAGGCACGAGAAGGAGAGACGAGGAGTAGTAGTGATAGCGCGAGGTAGCGGTCTGTGAGAGACAGGTTCCAATGCAGTGAAGGACAGGCGGTCAGTGGACAGCGACGAGACAGGACATGAGACACGTCTGAGGGCAGCAGTGGTGAGGAACTGAAAGTTATAGAAGAGAGGAAGGAGGGGAGGAGAGGGGAGGAGCAGGACATGCGCGAGGGAGGAGAGGGAGGAGGAGGGAGAAGGATGGGATGAGGATAGAGGAGGGAGGTAGTCACGTGATTGAGACGAGAGGAGCAGGAGAGGAATGAGAAAGTGCACGACGATATCTGTAGACATGAAGGGGTGAGAGGAGGACGTGAGAGAGTGTCGGTGGGGGCTTGTCGAGGAGAAGGCGGAGGAGAGGTAGGGGAGAAGGGAAGGAGGTTGAGGATGGGAGGAGGAGGATGTACATGGCTGGGGAGTAAGAGTAAGAGTGGAGGAGGTAGTCGAATAGGAGGAGGATAGAGCATAACTACAGATTCACATCGAGGTATAGAGACGGCATAGAAGGAGAATATGGTAGTACGGATCTACTCTCAAACAGCAAACCAATACAGGACACAGGCGGAATGTACACAGAGTCGTATTCATAACCTGATACACCTCTCGGCATACCCTGCTCGCATGCTCGAATCATCCCTACACACACATGCCTTGAAAATCGTCCTCCTCATGAAAAGAGAGCTTGGCGTCCTCCTCATTCTTCTCCGTCTCCTCGTCATCCTTTTTCCTTCTCCTTCTGGTAATTCTTCTCCTCGTCATCCTTCACCTCCTCCTCGTCATCCCTCTCCTTCTCGTCATCCCTCTCCTTCTCGTCATCCCTCTCCTTCTCGTCATCCCTCTTCTTCTCGTCATCCCTCTCCTACTCCTCGTCATCCTTCTCCTCGTCATCCTCTTTGTCATTCTTATCCTCCTTCTCGTCATCCATATCCTTCTCCTCCTCCATCTCCTTCTCCTCCTCTTCGTCCTCCTCCTCCTCCTCCTCCTCGTCCTTCTTCTTGTCCTCCTCCTCCCAGTCTTCCTCCTTCATTTCTTTCTCCTCCTCCTCCTCCTCCTCCTCCTCCTCCTCCTCCTCCTCCTCCTCCTCCTCCTCCTCCTCCTCCTCCTCCTCCTCCTCCTCCTCCTCCTCCTCCTCCTCCTCCTCCTCCTCCTCCTCCTCCTCCTCCTCCTCCTCCTCCTCCTTCTCCGTCTCCTCCTCCTCCACCTCCTCCTCCTCCTCCTCCTCCTCCTCCTCCTCCTCCTCCTCCTCTCCTCCTCCTCCTCCTCCTCCTCCTCCTCCTCCTCCTCCTCCTCTCCTCTTCTCCTCTCCTCCTCCTCTCCTCTTCCTCCTCCTCCTCCTCTCCTCCTCCTCCTCCTCCTCCTCCTCTCTCCTCCTCTCCTCCTCCTCCTCTCCTCCTCCTCCTCCTCCTCCTCCTCCTCTCCTCCTCCTCCTCCTCCTCCTCCTCCTCCTCCTCCTCCTCCTCCTCCTCCTCTCCTCTCGTCTCCTCCTCCTCTTCTCCCTCTCTCCTCCTCCTCCTCCTCCTCTCCTCCTCTCCTCCTCTCTCCTCCTCCTCCTCCTCCTCCTCTCCTCCTCCTCCTCTCCTCTCCTTCTCCTCTCTTCTCCTCTCTCCTCCTCCTCCTCCTTCTCCTCCTCCTCCTCCTCTCTCCTATCCTCCTCCTCTCATCTCTCTCTCCTCTCTCCTCTCCTCCTCCTCGTCTCCTTCTCCTCCTCCTCTCCTCTCTCCTCATCTCTCTCCTCCTCCTCTCTCCTTCTCCTCCTCTCTCTCTCTCCTCCTCCTCTCTCTCCTCTCCTCTCCTCTCTCCTCCTCCTCTCTCATCTCTCCTCCTCTCTCCTCTCCTCCTCCTCTCTCTCTTCTCCTCCTCTCCTCCTCGTCATCTCTTCCTCCTCCTCTCTCCTCCTCCTCTCTTCTCTCTCTCCTCCTCCTCCTCTCTCCTCCCTCCTTTCTCCTCTTCTCTCTCCTCTCTCCTCTCTCCTCCTCCTCTCTCCTCTTCTCTCCTCTCTCCTCCTCTCGTCCTCTCTTCTCCTCCTCTCCTCCTCCTCGTCATCTTCTCCTCCTCTCTCCTCTCCTCTCTCCTCTCCTCCTCCTCTCCTCCTCCTCCTCTCCTCCTCTCTCCTCCTCCTCTCTCCTCCTCTCCTCCTCTCTCTCTCCTCCTCCTCCTCCTCCTCTCCTCTCCTCCTCCTCCTCCTCCTCTTCTCCTCCTCCTTTTTCCTCCTTTCCTCCTCCTCTCCTCCTCCTCTCCTCCTCTCTCCTCCTCTCCTCCTCCTCTCCTCCTCCTCTCTCCTCCTCCTCCTCTCTCCTCTTCCTCCTCTCCTCTCCTCTCTCCTCCTCTCTCTCCTCCTCCTCCTCCTCCTCCTCCTCCTCCTCCTCTCCTCCTCCTCCTCTCTCCTCTCTCCTCCTCCTCTCTCCTCTCCTCCTCCTCTCTCCTCCTCCTCTCTCTCCTCCTCCTCTCTCTCCTCCTCCTCTCTCCTCCTCCTCCTCCTCTCTCCTCCTCCTCCTCCTCCTCCTCCTCCTCTCTCCTCCTCTTCCTCCTCCTCCTCCTCCTCTCTCTTCCTCCTCCTTTCTCCTCCTTCTCCTCTCCTCCTCCTCCTTCTCCTCTCTTCCTCCTCCTCCTTCTCTCCTCCACTTCCTCTCCTCCTCCTCCTCCTCCTCCTCCTCCTCCTCCTCCTCCTCCTCTCCTCCTCCTCTCCTCCCTCCTCCTCCTCCTCCTCCTCCTCTCCTCCTCCTCCTCCTCCCTCCTCCTCCTCTCCTCTCTCCTCCTCCTCTCCTCTCCTCCTCTCTTCTCCTTCTCCTCGCGGCTCCTCTCCCCCTCCTCCTCCTCTCCTCCTCCTTCTCCCTCCTCCTCCTGTCCTCCTCCTCCTCCTCTCCTCCTCTCCTCCTCCTCCTCTCCTCCTCCTCTCCTCCTCCTCCTCCTCTCTCCTCTCCTCCTCTCCTCCTCTCCTCCTCTCTCCTCTCTCCTCCTCC
>JAWQFJ010004080.1:0-47500 GCA_034096865.1 Theodoxus fluviatilis
GGGTGATGGCTGGTACTCACACTCTTGATCTGTAAACTGGAAATCACTCCCTACCCCTGGGCTACTTGGGGAAAGACGTACACGAGATAGAACACGAAAGCATAGGTAAACGAATAACAAAAGGATTTAATACACACAGGAACACAAGAACCAGATTACACACTCTGACTTCCCATCCACAATACAACTCGCAACCCTACATCTCCACCGCAAACATCCCAAACCCCTTCCCTTCCGCCGCACAAATCCCAACACCCTTCACTCCACAGTTCAACTCCCACAGCACTTCCCTTCCACAGTCCAAATCCCAAACTCCACCGCCACAGTCCAAATCACACAGCACTTTCCCCTTCAGTCCAAATCCCCAAACACTTCACCTCCACAATCCAAATCACAACGCCTTCCCATCCGCAGCACCGATCATAAACCCTTCCTCTTCACAGCTCAAATCACACTCCTTCACCTTCACAACACAAAATCACAACCCAAAACCCCTCCACAACTCAAAATCACAGCCACCACTCAAAGTCCAACCCTTCACCTTCACAGCCCCAAAAATCACCAACTCTTCACTTCCACAGCACAACTCACAAACCCTTCACATCACCAAACCACCAGCCCTTCCCTTCATAGTCCAAATGTCACCACACTTCCCCTCCTCAGTCCAGATCACCAAACCCCTTCCCCTCACAGTCCAAATCCTTCACCGCCACAGTCCAAGGAAAATACTTCACCTCCGCAGTCACAAACACTTCACCTCCGCGTCACAACTCATCAAACCTTCACTTTCCCATCACAAAGCACCAAACCTTCACCCTACCTCACCAATCACCAAATACTCCACCGCACCGTCAAAACCCCAAACCCTTCACTCCTACAATCCAAAACGCAAACTCCACCGCCACCCTACCCACCAGGATCTGAAATAAACAAAACAACAAGCAATAGTAATTTTACCCACGCTAACCACACAAGCGCCGACGCGTACGCGGTAAAACCTAAAAGAAACAGAAGGAGAACCAAAGACCATAACCACTTACCCTGCGATCCGGAGTGACAACTGACTGGGACCCCACGCTAACTGAACTAAATAGGGAAAAAAAACCAGGCCGGCACGAGAAAAATGAACGAAAACACACCGGACATGAAGCAACTGAACTAATCAACGGCCCCGAGGAAATCCTTACGAAAAGCATGCAAAACAAGTCACAAATACGGCCAAGCCCGGCGATACAACAGCGCAGCCGTGCAGCACGTGCACAGGGCACCTAATCTTAATAACAATCCAAAAATGTAATTAACAAAAAAACCTCATAACGCCAAGCGGAAAACCCCGTGCAAAACAATCAAAAGCCTAACGCTGAACTAAAAGACAGACCAAACAGTTTAAATGCCCCAAAGCCCCACCCGATAATTTATTTAAAGAACACATTTTACTATCGAGTCGTGACAGAACCCCCCCCTAGGCTTAGACTCTCCCGTCTAAGTCGATAACCAAGAACGACTCGAGAAAATGTGTTCCAACATTTTCCTGGGACACGCAGATCGACCGTAGTGGAACCGTCTGTCCTTCCCTGCGACGACGTCTTCGTGGAGTCCCATCTTCCTCCTGCAACCCCATCAAGTCCAGCTCTGTCACTTCACCGAGTAAACCAAACCTCTGCTTCCACCTCTTCTTCCTCCTCCCCTTCCCCTTCTCCCTCCTCTTCTTCCTCTTCCTCTGGCCCGGATTCCTCCGAGTCTGGACCAAGCAGCGAACTCCACCTCCACACCTGGTCTCCACCACCCTCAAGGTAACCGGCCGTTGGGTGTCCCTAGCCCGAACCCGTGGTGCTTGCCGAAGCTGGCGCCGGCCGTGTGCCTCCTCCATCTCATCGCGCGGTGTCGGCAGCTCCTCGTTGTGCCTGGCAGCGACCATCTCCAGCTCCTTCTGCGCTTGCAGCTCCACCTTGGCGTGCCCCAGCTCCAAGGACAGCTGGCTCTGCGTGTGGCTGCCATCCTCATGCAGCACCGGCAGTCTGTCTTGCAGTGGCTTCACATACGGCTCCTGCTCCGCCCGTAGCCCCTCCGTCAGCTGCGTCTGCAGCTGCTGGCACCGAGCCTGAAGCCCCGCCACCTCCTGTTCTAGCGGGGACAGCTTCCGTATCTGCTCCTCCAGCTCCAACACCTTGTCCTTGGTACCGTGGAGCTGCCTGGCCATGGAATTTCTCTCCTCTTCAATCTGTGCCTGGCTCTGGGCAAGATCAATCTGCACTTCCTGTAGCCTCTCCTCCCGTCCATCCCGCTCTTTCACCGTCTCCTCCCGCTCCCCGGCCTGCCCCAGCAGCCTCTGCCCGCTCTCCTGAGCCTCCAACACCGTCTGCGACCCGTCCTCCAAACTCTTCTGCACCTCCCTCATCCTCCGTTCCCGCTTGTTCATCTCCGCCGTGCAGAACCGCTCCCTCTCCTCCACCACTGTATGCTGTGCCACCTGGTGACTGCTCTGCGGCCAGGGGTATGCAAGTGGAAGTGATCCCGGACGAGCCCCCACTGTCAAGAGCTGGTTGGTGGTGATGGCTGGTACTCACACTCTTGATCTGTAAACTGGAAATCACTCCCTACCCCTGGGCTACTTGGGGAAAGACGTACACGAGATAGAACACGAAAGCATAGGTAAACGAATAACAAAAGGATTTAATACACACAGGAACACAAGAACCAGATTACACACTCTGACTTCCCATCCACAATACAACTCGCAACCCTACATCTCCACCGCAAACATCCCAAACCCCTTCCCTTCCGCCGCACAAATCCCAACACCCTTCACTCCACAGTTCAACTCCCACAGCACTTCCCTTCCACAGTCCAAATCCCAAACTCCACCGCCACAGTCCAAATCACACAGCACTTTCCCCTTCAGTCCAAATCCCCAAACACTTCACCTCCACAATCCAAATCACAACGCCTTCCCATCCGCAGCACCGATCATAAACCCTTCCTCTTCACAGCTCAAATCACACTCCTTCACCTTCACAACACAAAATCACAACCCAAAACCCCTCCACAACTCAAAATCACAGCCACCACTCAAAGTCCAACCCTTCACCTTCACAGCCCCAAAAATCACCAACTCTTCACTTCCACAGCACAACTCACAAACCCTTCACATCACCAAACCACCAGCCCTTCCCTTCATAGTCCAAATGTCACCACACTTCCCCTCCTCAGTCCAGATCACCAAACCCCTTCCCCTCACAGTCCAAATCCTTCACCGCCACAGTCCAAGGAAAATACTTCACCTCCGCAGTCACAAACACTTCACCTCCGCGTCACAACTCATCAAACCTTCACTTTCCCATCACAAAGCACCAAACCTTCACCCTACCTCACCAATCACCAAATACTCCACCGCACCGTCAAAACCCCAAACCCTTCACTCCTACAATCCAAAACGCAAACTCCACCGCCACCCTACCCACCAGGATCTGAAATAAACAAAACAACAAGCAATAGTAATTTTACCCACGCTAACCACACAAGCGCCGACGCGTACGCGGTAAAACCTAAAAGAAACAGAAGGAGAACCAAAGACCATAACCACTTACCCTGCGATCCGGAGTGACAACTGACTGGGACCCCACGCTAACTGAACTAAATAGGGAAAAAAAACCAGGCCGGCACGAGAAAAATGAACGAAAACACACCGGACATGAAGCAACTGAACTAATCAACGGCCCCGAGGAAATCCTTACGAAAAGCATGCAAAACAAGTCACAAATACGGCCAAGCCCGGCGATACAACAGCGCAGCCGTGCAGCACGTGCACAGGGCACCTAATCTTAATAACAATCCAAAAATGTAATTAACAAAAAAACCTCATAACGCCAAGCGGAAAACCCCGTGCAAAACAATCAAAAGCCTAACGCTGAACTAAAAGACAGACCAAACAGTTTAAATGCCCCAAAGCCCCACCCGATAACTTATTTAAAGAACACATTTTACTATCGAGTCGTGACAGACACTGACACAGTGTATTGATGGACAGATGTAGCAGTGACACTGACACAGTGAATTGATAGACAGATGTAACAGTGGCACTGACAGTATTGATGGACAGGTGTGGCAGTGACACATACACAGTGTATTGATAGACAGATGTAACAGTGACACTGACACAGTGTATTGATGGACAGATGTAGCAGTGACACTGACACAGTGTATTGATGGACAGATGTAGCAGTGACACTGACACAGTGTATTGATGGACAGATGTAACAGTGACACTGACACAGTGTATTGATGGACAGATGTAGCAGTGACACTGACACAGTGTATTGATGGACAGATGTAACAGTGACACTGACACAGTGTATTGATGGACAGATGTAACAGTGACACTGACACAGTGTATTGATGGACAGATGTAACAGTGACACTGACACAGTGTATTGATGGACAGATGTAACAGTGACACTGACACAGTGTATTGATGGACAGATGTAACAGTGACACTGACACAGTGTATTGATGGACAGATGTAACAGTGGCACTGACACAGTGTATTGATGGACAGATGTAACAGTGACACTGACACAGTGTATTGATGGACAGATGTAACAGTGACACTGACACAGTGTATTGATGGACAGATGTAACAGTGACACTGACACAGTGTATTGATGGACAGATGTAACAGTGACACTGACACAGTGTATTGATGGACAGATGTAACAGTGACACTGACACAGTGTATTGATGGACAGATGTAACAGTGACACTGACACAGTGTATTGATGGACAGATGTAACAGTGACACTGACACAGTGTATTGATGGACAGATGTAACAGTGACACTGACACAGTGTATTGATGGACAGATGTAACAGTGACACTGACACAGTGTATTGATGGACAGATGTAACAGTGACACTGACACAGTGTATTGATGGACAGATGTAACAGTGACACTGACACAGTGTATTGATGGACAGATGTAACAGTGACACTGACACAGTGTATTGATGGACAGATGTAACAGTGACACTGACACAGTGTATTGATGGACAGATGTAACAGTGACACTGACACAGTGTATTGATGGACAGATGTAACAGTGACACTGACACAGTGTATTGATGGACAGATGTAACAGTGACACTGACACAGTGTATTGATGGACAGATGTAACAGTGACACTGACACAGTGTATTGATGGACAGATGTAACAGTGACACTGACACAGTGTATTGATGGACAGATGTAACAGTGACACTGACACAGTGTATTGATGGACAGATGTAACAGTGACACTGACACAGTGTATTGATGGACAGATGTAACAGTGACACTGACACAGTGTATTGATGGACAGATGTAACAGTGACACTGACACAGTGTATTGATGGACAGATGTAACAGTGACACTGACACAGTGTATTGATGGACAGATGTAACAGTGACACTGACACAGTGTATTGATGGACAGATGTAACAGTGACACTGACACAGTGTATTGATGGACAGATGTAACAGTGACACTGACACAGTGTATTGATGGACAGATGTAACAGTGACACTGACACAGTGTATTGATGGACAGATGTAACAGTGACACTGACACAGTGTATTGATGGACAGATGTAACAGTGACACTGACACAGTGTATTGATGGACAGATGTAACAGTGACACTGACACAGTGTATTGATGGACAGATGTAACAGTGACACTGACACAGTGTATTGATGGACAGATGTAACAGTGACACTGACACAGTGTATTGATGGACAGATGTAACAGTGACACTGACACAGTGTATTGATGGACAGATGTAACAGTGACACTGACACAGTGTATTGATGGACAGATGTAACAGTGACACTGACACAGTGTATTGATGGACAGATGTAACAGTGACACTGACACAGTGTATTGATGGACAGATGTAACAGTGACACTGACACAGTGTATTGATGGACAGATGTAACAGTGACACTGACACAGTGTATTGATGGACAGATGTAACAGTGACACTGACACAGTGTATTGATGGACAGATGTAACAGTGGCACTGACACAGTGTATTGATGGACAGATGTAACAGTGACACTGACACAGTGTATTGATGGACAGATGTAACAGTGACACTGACACAGTGTATTGATGGACAGATGTAACAGTGACACTGACACAGTGTATTGATGGACAGATGTAACAGTGACACTGACACAGTGTATTGATGGACAGATGTAACAGTGGCACTGACACAGTGTATTGATGGACAGATGTAACAGTGACACTGACACAGTGTATTGATGGACAGATGTAACAGTGACACTGACACAGTGTATTGATGGACAGATGTAACAGTGACACTGACACAGTGTATTGATGGACAGATGTAACAGTGACACTGACACAGTGTATTGATGGACAGATGTAACAGTGACACTGACACAGTGTATTGATGGACAGATGTAGCAGTGGCACTGACACAGTGTATTGATGGACAGATGTAACAGTGACACTGACACAGTGTATTGATGGACAGATGTAGCAGTGACACTGACACAGTGTATTGATGGACAGATGTAGCAGTGGCACTGACACAGTGTATTGATGGACAGATGTAACAGTGACACTGACACAGTGTATTGATGGACAGATGTAACAGTGACACTGACACAGTGTATTGATGGACAGGTGTGACACTGACACAGTGTATTGATGGACAGATGTAACAGTGACACTGACACAGTGTATTGATGGACAGATGTAACAGTGACACTGACACAGTGTATTGATGGACAGATGTAACAGTGGCACTGACACAGTGTATTGATGGACAGATGTAGCAGTGGCACTGACACAGTGTATTGATGGACAGATGTAACAGTGGCACTGACACAGTGTATTGATGGACAGATGTAACAGTGACACTGACACAGTGTATTGATGGACAGATGTAGCAGTGACACTGACACAGTGTATTGATGGACAGATGTAACAGTGACACTGACACAGTGTATTGATGGACAGATGTAACAGTGACACTGACACAGTGTATTGATGGACAGATGTAGCAGTGACACTGATGCAGTGTATTGATGGACAGATGTAGCAGTGACACTGACACAGTGTATTGATGGACAGATGTAGCAGTGACACTGACACAGTGTATTGATGGACAGATGTAGCAGTGACACTGACACAGTGTATTGATGGACAGATGTAACAGTGACACAACACAGTGTATTGATGGACAGATGTAACAGTGACACTGACACAGTGTATTGATGGACAGATGTAACAGTGACACTGACACAGTGTATTGATGGACAGATGTAACAGTGACACTGACACAGTGTATTGATGGACAGATGTAACAGTGACACTGACACAGTGTATTGATGGACAGATGTAGCAGTGGCACTGACACAGTGTATTGATGGACAGATGTAACAGTGGCACTGACACAGTGTATTGATGGACAGATGTAGCAGTGGCACTGACACAGTGTATTGATGGACAGATGTAACAGTGACACTGACACAGTGTATTGATGGACAGATGTAACAGTGACACTGACACAGTGTATTGATGGACAGATGTAGCAGTGACACTGACACAGTGTATTGATGGACAGGTGTGACACTGACACAGTGTATTGATGGACAGATGTAGCAGTGGCACTGACACAGTGTATTGATGGACAGGTATAGCAGTGGCACTGACACAGTGTATTGATGGACAGATGTAACAGTGGCACTGACACAGTGTATTGATGGACAGATGTAGCAGTGGCACTGACACAGTGTATTGATGGACAGATGTAACAGTGGCACTGACACAGTGTATTGATGGACAGGTGTAACAGTGACACTGACACAGTGTATTGATGGACAGGTGTGGCACTGACACAGTGTATTGATGGACAGGTGTGACACTGACACAGTGTATTGATGGACAGATGTAGCAGTGGCACTGACACAGTGTATTGATGGACAGATGTAGCAGTGACACTGACACAGTGTATTGATGGACAGGTGTGACACTGACACAGTGTATTGATGGACAGATGTAACAGTGACACTGACACAGTGTATTGATGGACAGATGTAGCAGTGACACTGACACAGTGTATTGATGGACAGGTGTGACACTGACACAGTGTATTGATGGACAGATGTAGCAGTGGCACTGACACAGTGTATTGATGGACAGATGTAACAGTGACACTGACACAGTGTATTGATAGACAGATGTAACAGTGGCACTGACAGTATTGATGGACAGGTGTGGCAGTGACACATACACAGTGTATTGATAGACAGATGTAACAGTGACACTGACACAGTGTATTGATGGACAGATGTAGCAGTGACACTGACACAGTGTATTGATGGACAGATGTAGCAGTGACACTGACACAGTGTATTGGTGGACAGATGTGGCAGTGACACCGACACAGTGTATTGATGGACAGATGTAGCAGTGACACTGATGCAGTGTATTGATGGACAGATGTAACAGTGACACTGACACAGTGTATTGATGGACAGATGTAACAGTGACACTGACACAGTGTATTGATGGACAGATGTAACAGTGACACTGACACAGTGTATTGATGGACAGATGTAACAGTGACACAACACAGTGTATTGATGGACAGATGTAACAGTGACACTGACACAGTGTATTGATGGACAGATGTAACAGTGACACTGACACAGTGTATTGATGGACAGATGTAACAGTGGCACTGACACAGTGTATTGATGGACAGATGTAACAGTGACACTGACACAGTGTATTGATGGACAGATGTAACAGTGACACCAACACAGTGAATTGATGGACAGATGTAACAGTGACACTGACACAGTGTTTTGATGGACAGATGTAGCAGTGACATTGACACAGTGTATTGATGGACAGATGTAACAGTGACGCTGTCACAGTGTATTGATGGACAGATGTAGCAGTGACATTGACACAGTGTATTGATGGACAGGTGTGACACTGACACAGTGTATTGATGGACAGATGTAACAGTGACACCGACAGTATTGATGGACAGATGTAACAGTGACGCTGACAGTATTGATGGACAGATGTAACAGTGACGCTGACAGTATTGATGGACAAATATAACAATGGCACTGACACAGTGTATTGATGGACAGATGTAACAGTGACACTGACACAGTGTATTGATGGACAGATGTAACAGTGACATTGACACAGTGTATTGATGGACAGATGTAACAGTGACATTGACACAGTGTATTGATGGACAGATGTAACAGTGACATTGACACAGTGTATTGATGGACAGATGTAACAGTGACATTGACACAGTGTATTGATGGACAGATGTAACAGTGACGCTGACAGTATTGATGGACAAATATAACAGTGGCACTGACACAGTGTATTGATGGGCAGATGTAACAGTCACACCGACACAGTGTATTGATGGACAGATGTAACAGTGACACAACACAGTGTATTTATGGACAGATGTAACAGTGGCACTGACAGTATTGATGGACAAATATAACAGTGGCACTGACACAGTGTATTGATGGACAGATGTAACAGTGACCCCGACACAGTGTATTGATGGACAGATGTAACAGTGACGCTGACACAGTGTAATGATGGACAGATGTAACAGTGACACTGACACAGTGTATTGATGGACAGATGTAGCAGTGACAATGACACAGTGTATTGATGGACAGATGTAACAGTGAAGCTGTCACAGTGTATTGATGGACAGATGTAGCAGTGACATTGACACAGTGTATTGATGGACAGGTGTGACACTGACAGTGTATTGATGGACAGATGTAACAGTGACACCGACAGTATTGATGGACAGATGTAACAGTGACGCTGACAGTATTGATGGACAGATGTAACAGTGACACTGACACAGTGTATTGATGGACAGATGTAACAGTGGCACTGACACAGTGTATTGATGGACAGATGTAACAGTGACACTGACACAGTGTATTGATGGACAGATGTAACAGTGACACTGACACAGTGTATTGATGGACAGATGTAACAGTGACACTGACACAGTGTATTGATGGACAGATGTAACAGTGACACTGACACAGTGTATTGATGGACAGATGTAACAGTGACACTGACACAGTGTATTGATGGACAGATGTAACAGTGACACTGACACAGTGTATTGATGGACAGATGTAACAGTGGCACTGACACAGTGTATTGATGGACAGATGTAACAGTCACACTGACACAGTGTATTGATGGACAGATGTAACAGTGACACAACACAGTGTATTTATGGACAGATGTAACAGTGGCACTGACAGTATTGATGGACAAATATAACAGTGGCACTGACACAGTGTATTGATGGACAGATGTAACAGTGACACCGACACAGTGTATTGATGGACAGATGTAACAGTGACACTGACACAGTGTATTGATGGACAGATGTAACAGTGACACTGACACAGTGTATTGATGGACAGATGTAACAGTGGCACTGACACAGTGTATTGATGGACAGATGTAACAGTGACACTGACACAGTGTATTGATGGACAGGTGTAGCAGTGGCACCGACACAGTGTATTGATGGACAGATGTAACAGTGGCACTGACACAGTGTATTGATGGACCGATGTAACAGTGACACTGACACAGTGTATTGATGGACAGATGTAACAGTGACACTGACACAGTGTATTGATGGACAGATGTAGCAGTGACACTGACACAGTGTATTGATGGACAGATGTAACAGTGGCACTGACACAGTGTATTGATGGACAGGTGTGGCAGTGACATTGGCACAGTGTATTGATGGACAGATGTAACAGTGACACTGACACAGTGTATTGATGGACAGATGTAACAGTGACATTGACACAGTGTATTGATGGACAAATATAACAGTGGCACTGACAGTATTGATGGACAGGTGTGGCAGTGACATTGGCACAGTGTATTGATGGACAGATGTAACACTGACAGTGTATTGATGGACAGGTGTGACACTGACACAGTGTATTGATGGACAGGTGTGACACTGACACAGTGTATTGATGGACAGGTGTGGCAGTGACACTGACACAGTGTATTGATGGACAGGTGTGACACTGACACAGTGTATTGATGGACAGGTGTGACACTGACACAGTGTATTGATGGACAGGTGTGGCAGTGACACTGACACAGTGTATTGATAGACAGGTGTGACACTGACAGTGTATGATGGACAGGTGTGATGGTGACACTGACAGTGTATTGATGGACAGGTGTAACAGTGGCACTGGCACAGTGTATAGATGTAACAGTGACGAAGGGGATCAAGTCCAGTTGACCTTGGTCAGTTCCAGAGTTGCCTATGGGTGCTGTTGACCTCCCACCTTGATGTGGTGTGGGCATCTCGCCAGCAAAGCTGACTTGTCTTGGCAGGCAGCCAGCTGCAAAGGTGTCAGTGCTACTCTTACAGCCAGGCATTCCTTCTGCCATTCATTGGAGAAGGCTGTGTTGGATGGAAGGTTATCTCTGTGGCTTGACTAGACTTCCATTGAGGAAGGGCGTGTTGGATAGAAGGTTTTCTCTGTGGCTTGACTAGACTTCCACTGAGGAAAGGTGTGTTGGATAGAAGGTTTTCGCTGTGGCTTGACTAGACTTCCATTGAGGAAAGGTGTGGTGGATAGAAGGATTTCTCTGTGGCTTGACTAGACTTTCATTGAGGAAAGGTGTGTTGGATGGAAGGTTTTCTCTGTGGCTTGACTAGACTTCCACTGAGGAAAGGTGTGTTGGATGGAAGGTTTTCTCTGTGGCTTGACTAGACTTCCACTGAGGAAAGGTGTGTTGGATGGAAGGTTTTCTCTGTGGCTTGACTAGACTTCCACTGAGGAAGGGTGTGGTGGATGGAAGGTTTTCTCTGTGGCTTGACTAGACTTCCACTGAGGAAGGGTGTGGTGGATGAAAGGTTTTCTCTGTGGCTTGACTAGACTTCCACTGAGGAAAGGTGTGTTGGATGGAAGGTTTTCTCTGTGGCTTGACTAGACTTTCACTGAGGAAGGGTGTGGTGGATGGAAGGTTTTCTCTGTGGCTTGACTAGACTTCCATTGAGGAAAGGTGTGTTGGATGGAAGGTTTTCGCTGTGGCTTGACTAGACTTCCACTGAGGAAAGGTGTGTTGGATGGAAGGTTTTCTCTGTGGCTTGACTAGACTTTCATTGAGGAAAGGTGTGTTGGATGGAAGGTTTTCTCTGTGGCTTGACTAGACTTCCACTGAGGAAGGGTGTGTTGGATGGAAGGTTTTCGCTGTGGCTTGACTAGACTTCCACTGAGGAAGGGTGTGTTGGATAGAAGGTTTTCGCTGTGGCTTGACTAGACTTCCACTGAGGAAAGGTGTGGTGGATGGAAGGTTTTCGCTGTGGCTTGACTAGACTTCCATTGAGGAAGGGCGTGTTGGATAGAAGGTTTTCGCTGTGGCTTGACTAGACTTTCACTGAGGAAAGGTGTGTTGGATGGAAGGTTTTTGCTGTGGCTTGACTAGACTTCCATTGAGGAAAGGTGTGTTGGATGGAAGGTTTTCGCTGTGGCTTGACTAGACTTTCATTGAGGAAAGGTGTGTTGGATGGAAGGTTTTCGCTGTGGCTTGACTAGACTTCCACTGAGGAAAGGTGTGGTGGATAGAAGGATTTCTCTGTGGCTTGACTAGACTTCCACTGAGGAAGGGTGTGTTGGATAGAAGGATTTCTCTGTGGCAGGGAGTGATACTGGAGCAGACCTTGGAGAGTGGAGGCTGCTGTGGAGTGAGTGCTACTGGAGCAGGCCTTGGAGAGTGGAGGCTGGTGTGGAGTGAGTGCTACTGGAGCAGGCCTTGGAGAGTGGAGGCTGGTGTGGAGTGAGTGCTACTGGAGCAGGCCTTGGAGAGTGGAGGCTGGTGTGGAGTGAGTGCTACTGGAGCAGGCCTTGGAGAGTGGAGGCTGGTGTGGAGTGAGTGATACTGGAGCAGGCCTTGGAGAGTGGAGGCTGCTGTGGAGTGAGTGCTACTGGAGCAGGCCTTGGAAATTGGAGCCTGCTGTGGAGTGAGTGCTACTGGAGCATGCCTTGGAGAGTGGAGGCTGGTGTGGGGTGAGTGCTACTGGAACAGGCCTTGGAAAGTGGAGGCTGGTGTGGAGTGAGTGCTACTGGAGCAGGCCTTGGAGAGTGGAGGCTGCTGTGGAGTGAGTGCTACTGGAGCAGGCCTTGGAAATTCACAACAGCAGTGCTCCACATGGTGGAGTCTTCCGATGTTTGTGGAGCTATCTGCAGTGGCATTTTTTATCTGCAGTGATGGAGTTTTTAGACGATGATGGAGCTTTTTTATATCTGGGGCGACTGGAGTGTTTAATGGTAGTGGAGCTGTCATCAGTGCTGGTGGTGCTGGTTATCCATCTTCACTGATGGCCGGGTGGGGGGGGGATGGTCTCCAACAGTAATGGTGAAGTTACCATCAGTGCCATTGGATTTAGCATCATTGACATTGGATTTAGCATCATTGACAGTGGAGTTACCATCAGTGATGGTGGAGTTACCATCAGTGATGGTGGAGTTACTGACAGTGATGGTGGAGTTACTGACAGTGATGGTGGAGTTGCTGATGGTGATGGTGAAGTTACCATCAGTGATGGTGGAGTTTGAGATGATCTGTGCTGGCTTCCTTGGCCTCTCCCAGCCACCTTTTGCGTCCTCCTCCCAGCTGTTGTCTTGGCAACGGTCCAACAAGGAAACTTCCTAGAGCGGGGAAACCCAGGAAAGTTGGAACGGTTTTGCTGCCTCACTATCGCCCATCATGTACCAGTGCTGTCCGACTGTGCTCATCATGGTGTGTGTGCGTGCGTGTGTTTCGTGTGAGACAACTGACAATTTTGATTTCAGCTTGGCTTCCCTGCATGGCTGGATATCTATTGTTTGTAGTTGTCCATGAGGATGCCTTTGATGCATCTGTGGTTTTTCCTTCCGTTGCTGCTGTGTCATCATTTGTCATGTGCCCTTTGCTCCCTCATTCAGCATTTCCAGCATTGTGCTTGCTCACCCGGGTCATGTTTTGTGGTGGATTAGTGATATTTTCATTGCTAATGACTGTAGTTTTTGTACATTTCCCCATGTCGCATGGCCCTGCAGACTGTAATGACTGTAGTTTTTGTACATTTCCCCATGTGGCATGGCCCTGCAGACTGATATTCCACTGCCAAGAAGTGGTTGTGGTGCCTTGATGTTGAGTTGAGCGCAAGCTATTTCCTGACTAGTGGTATTCAGATGGGTGAACTTGTTTTCTTTGATGTACACAATCTATAGACAGTTCAGTAATGATACATCGTTCATATCCTACATGGACGTTGATAGAATGAATTTATCGTTTTCCTGTAGCTTCTTGCATAATGAATTTTTATAATCAAATTACACTTTGAAGTATTTGCTTGTGGGTTTTTTAAAGTCTGCAAATGGTACATTAGTAATGCTGCATATGTATGTCAGTGATAAACTGCAATGGTTGATTGTCTTGGCAGTCATGCATATGTATGTCAGTGATAAACTGCAATGGTTGATTGTCTTGGCAGTCATGCATATGGAGCTTTGGAAATTTGCATTTTTAGAGTGATTTTGTCTTGGCTGTCTTTTTCAATCAGCAGATCTTGAGAAGTAGATATTACATTGTCATCATGCATAACATATGCAAATTAGCTTTCAAAATGGCCACTAAATAATTTAGTATGGAGGGTAAGAACAGACCCCCTGTGGGCTGGGGGTAAGAACACTGTGTCTGCACACAGTGTTGTTGGACTTGTGCAGACACAGTGTTGTTGGACTTGTGCAGACACAGTGTTGTTGGATTTGTGTAGACACAGTGTTGTTGGACTTGTGCAGACACAGTGTTGTTGGACTTGTGCAGACACAGTGTTGTTGGACTTGTGCAGACACAGTGTTGTTGGATTTGTGCAGACACAGTGTTGTTGGACTTGTGCAGACACAGTGTTGTTGGACTTGTGCAGACACAGTGTTGTTGGACTTGTGCAGACACAGTGTTGTTGGACTTGTGTAGACACAGTGTTGTTGGACTTGTGCAGACACAGTGTTGTTGGACTTGTGCAGTCACAGTGTTGTTGGACTTGTGCAGACACAGTGTTGTTGGACTTGTGCAGACACAGTGTTGTTGGATTTGTGCAGACACAGTGTTGTGCAGACACAGTGTTGTTGGACTTGTGCAGACACAGTGTTGTTGGACTTGTGCAGACACAGTGTTGTTGGACTTGTGTAGACACAGTGTTGTTGGACTTGTGAAGACACAGTGTTGTTGGACTTGTGCAGACACAGTGTTGTTGGACTTGTGAAGACACAGTGTTGTTGGATTTGTGCAGACACAGTGTTGTTGGACTTGTGCAGACACAGTGTTGTTGGACTTGTGCAGACACAGTGTTGTTGGACTTGTGCAGACACAGTGTTGTTGGACTTGTGCAGACACAGTGTTGTTGGACTTGTGCAGACACAGTGTTGTTGGACTTGTGCAGACACAGTGTTGTTGGACTTGTGTAGACACAGTGTTGTTGGACTTGTGCAGACACAGTGTTGTTGGACTTGTGCAGTCACAGTGTTGTTGGACTTGTGCAGACACAGTGTTGTTGGACTTGTGCAGACACAGTGTTGTTGGACTTGTGAAGACACAGTGTTGTTGGACTCCAGTTCCAGACACAGTGTTGTTGGACTTGTGCAGACACAGTGTTGTTGGACTTGTGCAGACACAGTGTTGTTGGACTTGTGTAGACACAGTGTTGTTGGACTTGTGAAGACACAGTGTTGTTGGACTTGTGCAGACACAGTGTTGTTGGACTGTGAAACCAGTGTTGGATTGTGCAACAGTGTTGTTGGACTTGTGCAGACACAGTGTTGTTGGACTTGTGCAGACACAGTGTTGTTGGACTTGTGCAGACACAGTGTTGTGCAGACACAGTGTTGTTGGACTTGTGCAGACACAGTGTTGTTGGACTTGTGCAGACACAGTGTTGTTGGACTTGTGAAGACACAGTGTTGTTGGACTTGTGAAGACACAGTGTTGTTGGACTTGTGCAGACACAGTGTTGTTGGACTTGTGAAGACACAGTGTTGTTGGACTTGTGCAGACACAGTGTTGTTGGACTTGTGCAGACACAGTGTTGACAGACTTTTCCACCTGACGCCACTCCACACCCAGTGACTGGCTCAAGCTGACCAATGTTTCTTGCCTGTATTGCAGCGGCCAGCTCAGCTAACGACGAGCTGGAGTTTGTCAAGATGCGCTACCGCTCACCCACGCACATATCGGCCTACCGCGACAACCCCAGCTTCCAGGACTTTCCCCCCGAGACGTCGGCCAGATTTTCCTCGCTGGAGCGACCTCCCAGCTACGACACGACCATGCGCGAAAGCGTGAGCGTGTCGGATGCCACCGCCGCCAACCACTACTACGCGACAGACCGCCGCAGCACGCGCAGCAAAGCCAGCACACGCTCCAAGCGCTCCACGCGGGGCACGCACCGCGGGGAGGGGGCCAGCTCGAGGGGCGGGGGGCGGTCGGGGGACAGGGGCATGCAGGAGTTGCCCTGGGTACAGATCCAGCCCTCCCACTCCTCCCACTACGATGTCAGCTCCCGCCAGTTCACCTGAGTCTGCCCCTGCTTGTGAACTGCCCCCTCCTTCCCCTCTGCCCCTCTTTCCCCTACTGCTGCACTTTGAATTTCCTTCCCACCTCTCTCATGAATGAATTTTCTTTGTTGAGGCCCAGTTTTCGTTGAATCCAGTTTTCATAAACAAAATTAATTTCCTAGTGAGTTCCACAGCCGAGCCATCTCTGCTCGTCTCAGCCCAGTTGTGTGTGAGGTGAAAATTGGTGCGGAGACGGAGCCTGCACTCTCAGCCTGCACTTAGGAAGAACAGTCTGTCTCGGCGCATTACAATTCCACTCCAGGTCAGCGCTGGTGGGGGCCTGGCTGCCTCTCTACCGCTCCCCAGACTTGACCTGGAAAAGTGCTCACCGCAGTGCCTGTCAGCAGTGACAGGAGTGGAGGCCTTGCCAGCAGAGGTCGTGACTGATGCCTTGTCATGGACCAGTGCCGGAGACAGTGCTGTCTTGGCGAGGACGCAACACGTGGCTGTGCAAAGTGTTTGAAGAATTATTGACTTGCGCTGAGGGAGGGAGGCAGTCCGCAGCAAGGGGACAGTCTGGGGCAGGGAAACATCTAGAAGCTGGGGGCAGCAGAGCCGGAGGCAACAGGGAGGGAGACGTGAAGGTGTGGAAAGCATGTGACTGTCGCGGTAGCGACTGGACATCTATGATGACCGGTAGCCATGACAACATCCAGCCCGTGGTTAGACAGAGCTGGCGCTGTGCAAAAAACCAAACCAAAACCTGTGCCAAGTGTCTCTTCTCATAGACGCTTCCTCTTGCAGCCCTGGAGCACAGGAAGACTTGTAGATCTGTTGCCACAGCCGAGCTCTTCGGGTTTTCCCCTGGTTCAAGAAGCGGACGTTGGAGGGTTTGACTGAATCACAGTGATGATGATGTAAATGAACCTGCACATTTTAAAACTTGTCTTTGTGGAGTTTTTGATGTTTTGCTTCTACTGTGAATGAAGCTATGACGCTTTTACAAGACACAACAGTGGCAGAGAGTTGTGCTGTGATGGGCCACACAGTTGAGGGAGAGAGAGGAGAGGGAGTCTGGTGGCTGGCTGAGGCTGTGGGCCACAAGCTGCCCCAGTGTTTGGGATTTTGTTGTGACTTTTTCCACTGAATCACGAAGACCAGGGTAGGAGGCTGCCACACGCCCTCCCGTTTCTCCTGACGCGGCACGCAGCAGTGGGCCGTCCTCACTCCAGCCACCACCATGTCCAGTAATGGTCATGCACCTGTAGTTTCAGCAGTTGTCCATTTTCGTCATGATTGTTTCACTAGCAACAGCAACAGTTCATTTTCTTCATGAATATTTCACAAGTTACAGCAAGTATAGTTTTTGTCCACCGTGAATGTTTTGCAAATTACAGCGATTGTTCATAGCTACTGTACTTTAGTTACAAAAGTTACAGCTGTGTTTTCACAACCTGTCTGTACAGCAGTTAGTATAGTGTAGCTTTGTTTTGTACCTCACACTCTAACTATTCCCCATAGCACCAAAACAAAGATCTGCTGACTGCAAGATCAAAACACAAATTCAAGATCTTTCACACACATGGAATGTTTGTCAGCTGTGTGCCAAGTTGTGAGCTGTTTGGAAATTGCATTGCTGTGGTTGGAATGATGTTCTGCCGAGATGGTTCCTTGATTCAATTTGGAGAGAAAGGATGGGTATTGATAATGATCGTGTGGACTTGTTTATATAGTGATGGACTTGGTAGTGAGTACGATTCTGGCAGTCTTTGCTTTGAAGATGTTTTTATGACCAAAAATTTACCATGTGTTGTATATTGTTATTTCCAGTTAATGTTGGTTGTTGCTAGGAAAAAAGGCAGTGAGTGTAAAAGGCTCATGTGGTATGGAATGGAGAACGCGCTGCCCCACAGCTGTCCTTGCCCATCTCTGTCTGGGAGTCAGAGCCGTCCCTGGCATGGAGGCAGACAGAAAGTCTGACCTCCATTTCTAGTTTGTCCCACCCCATACCTTATTCCATTTTCAACCCCAGTGTGTTCTTGTCCGCCCTGACCTTTGACCTACATTGCCTAAAATCCTGAAACAAGGCTTGCCTTTGATCCCTCCTGTCCTCTCTCTCTCTCTCTCTCTCTCTCTCTCTCTCTCTCTCTCTCTCTCTCTCTCTCTCTCTCTCTCTCTCTCTCTCTCTCTCTCTCTTTCTCTCTCTTTCTCCCTCTCTCTCTCTCTCTCTCTCTCTCTCTCTCTCTCTCTCTCTCTCTCTCTCTCTCTCTCTCTCTCTCTCTCTCTCTCTCTCTCTCTCTTACTTGGGTCTCCACTCCAATGAGAAGCTGATGGATTGATCGTCTGCATTCTAGTTCCCACCTGAAAATTTCAAACTTGGAGCCACAAACTCTGCGTCTGTAGAGGTGTTAGATCTGAAGAGGTTGTGGCTCCCTAAGTCTCCACTCCCTGTGCTGCCAATCTCTTTCGGCGTCAAGGAGCTCAGGCCTGAGGGGAGTCTGCGGAGCGCTGTGATGGAGTGCGTGCAGAGCGCTGTGATGGAGCGCGAGTGCAGAGCTCTGTGTGTGTGATGGACTGTGTCCTCGCTTTATTTGTGAAACCCTGCAGTGATCTAGTGTGTGAAAACACATACAGCCATTAATCAGCTCTGTAGGCTGTAGTGATATCTAGTGTGTGAAAACACATACAGCCATTAATCAGCTCTGTAGTCTGTAGTGATGATGCCTTCCACTGACCAAACCATCAGCAGTTGTTTAGTTTTGTGTGCAGGGTGGGGTTGGTGGTGCTGTGGATGGTGGCAGATTCTTGTTGTGTTGGCGAGGGGAGCTCTGCAACAGCATTCTTAGTCATGCAACCATGCCACCCTGTTGCCAGCATTGTGCTTATCATGTAGATCTATGGCTGTGCAATCGCTGTGCATATCATGTAGATTGTTTTGCAATCGCTGTGCATATCATGTTGTAGATTGTTTTGCAATCGCTGTGCATATCATGTAGATTGTTTTGCAATCGCTGTGCATATCATGTTGTAGATTGTTTTGCAATCGCTGTGCATATCATGTAGATTGTTTTGCAATCGCTGTGCATATCATGTTGTAGATTGTTTTGCAAACGCTGCACATACCACAATGTAGATCATATTGCAAACGCTGCACATACTACAATGTAGATCATATTGCAAACGCTGCGCATGTGCATACCACATTATAGATAGCATTGCCAACACTGTCCATATCCACCACAGATCCTGTCATCAACGCTGCACATATCATGTTATAGAAAGCTGCTGACACTCGGCATACTGCAAAAGAGATGATATTGCCAACAAGGTGTGTACCACACTTAAGCTCCAACTGCTAACATGCACACGGCATTACACATGTAGGTGTATACGGCATTGCCAACACGCACACAGCATTACACATGTAGGTGTATACGGCATTGCCAACACGCACACAGCATTGCCAACACGCACACAGCATTACACATGTAGGTGTATACGGCATTGCCAGCATGCACACAGCATTACACATGTAGGTGTATACGGCATTGCCAACATGCACACAGCATTACACATGTAGGTGTATACGGCATTGCCAACACGCACACAGCATTACACATGTAGGTGTATACGGCATTGCCAGCATGCACACAGCATTACACATGTAGGTGTATACGGCATTGCCAACATGCACACAGCATTACACATGTAGGTGTATACGGCATTGCCAACACGCACACAGCATTACACATGTAGGTGTATACGGCATTGCCAACATGCACACAGCATTACACATGTAGGTGTATACGGCATTGCCAACATGCACACAGCATTACACATGTAGGTGTATACGGCATTGCCAACACGCACACAGCATTACACATGTAGGTGTATACTGCATTGCCAACTCGCACACAGTATTACACATGTAGGTGTATACGGCATTGCCAGCATACACACAGCATTACACATGTAGGTGTATACAGCATTGCCAGCATGCACACAGCATTACACATGTAGGTGTATACTGCATTGCCAGCACACACTCAGCATTACACACGTAGGTGTATACGGCATTGCCAACATGCACACAGCATTACACATGTAGGTGTATACAGCATTGCCAGCATGCACACAGCATTACACATGTAGGTGTATACAGCATTGCCAACATGCACACAGCATTACACATGTAGGTGTATACGGCATTGCCAACATGCACACAGCATTACACATGTAGGTGTATACAGCATTGCCAACACGCACACAGCATTACACATGTAGGTGTATACAGCATTGCCAGCATGCACACAGCATTACACATGTAGGTGTATACGGCATTGCCAACACGCACACAGCATTACACATGTAGGTGTATACGGCATTGCCAACACTATGCATACCACACCTCAGATCCTGACGTCAACGCTGTCCATATTATGTGATAGATCACATTGCAAACACTGTGCTTACCATGATAATCACATTGCCAACACTGTACACGTATCTCATTTTACAAATGACACATCCATCGCTGTGCATCGTATTGTAAACACTGCACATGCCACATCCATCGCTGTGCATCGTATTGTAAACACTGCACATGCCACATCCATCGCTGTGCATCGTATTGTAAACACTGCACATGCCACATGGTGCACTGTATTGTGCATCGTATTGTAAACACTGCACATGCCACGTCCATCGCTATGAATCGTATTGTAAACACTGCACATGCCACATCCATCGCTGTGCATCATATTGTAAACACTGCACATGCCACATCCATCGCTGTGCATCGTATTGTAAACACTGCACATGCCACATGGCGCACTGTATTGTAAACACTGCACATGCCACATCCATTGCTGTGCATCGTATTGTAAACACTGCACATGCCACATCCATCGCTGTGCATCGTATTGTAAACACTGCACATGCCACATGGTGCAATGTATTGTAAGCACTGCACATGCCACATCCATCGCTGTGCATCGTATTGTAAACACTGCACATGCCACATGGTGCAATGTATTGTAAGCACTGCACATGCCACATCCATCGCTGTGCATCGTATTGTAAACACTGCACATGCCACATCCATCGCTGTGCATTGTATTGTAAACACTGCACATGCCACATCCATCGCTGTGCATTGTATTGTAAACACTGCACATGCCACATCCATCGCTGTGCACTGTATTGTAAACACTGCACATGCCACACATGGTGCACTGTATTGTAAACACTGCACATGCCACATGGTGCACTGTATTGTGCATACAACATGATGGATCTCATTGCAAATGCTGCATACTACATATCCCATCTTGCAGATCTAGTGCAATATGATATGAATTATGATGCCAGCTCTCTGTCTTGATAATCTCCACTTCTGTCAGCCTTCTGTGTGTGTGTGTGTGTGTGTGAGTGTGCATGCATGTGTGTGTGTGTATGTCCATGTGTTTGTGCTTGCATATGTGTGTGTGTATGCATGAATGCATGTGTGTGTATGTCCATGTGTTTGTGCTTGCATATGTGTGTGTGTGTATGCATGAATGCATGTGTGTGTATGTCCATGTGTTTGTGCTTGCATATGTGTGTACATGCTTGCATGAGTGTGCAGGCTTGTGTGGGAGTGCGTGTTGACAGTAGGTGCAAGTGAAAAACCCACCACTGTCCTGGCTGTCTCCTGGCCTGCAAGGCAGACCAAGATGTGCATCGCCACCTCAGCTCCTCTCTGTCTGCTGTCCAAGATGTGCATAGCTCCTCTCTGCCTGCTGTCCAAGATGTGCATCGCCACCTCCGCTCCTCTCTGCCTGCTGTCCAAGATGTGCATCGCCACCTCCGCTCCTCTCTGCCTGCTGTCCAAGATGTGCATCGCCACCTCCGCTCCTCTCTGCCTGCTGTCCAAGATGTGCATAGCCACCTCAGCTCCTCTCTGTCCAAGACAGGATTTCCAGTGCACCCCTCTCCACCCCCCTCTCCACCACCCTCTCCACCACCCTCTCCACCACCCTCTCCAGTCCCCTCTCCTAACCCTCCTCTCCACCACCCCTCGGCTCAGGCAGCCTTGGTGTGGAAAACCAGTTTCTCTCTCCTGGCTTGGTTGACACTGGTTGCTTCTCTTGCTTGACTCCCAGTGCCTGCCGATGCCCGTCTCAGCTCGTCAGGAGAGAGGTGTTGCCTTCACCTGGTGATTCTTCCACTCCAGTCAGTGACTCGGAGTTCTCCTCGATTACTGATGGTGGCACTCTTTCTTTAGTCCTCGTGTTTTGGGAAGTGCATTCCCCAGTCAGTGACTCAGAGTTTCTCCTTGATTACTGATGGTGGCACTCTTTCTTTAGTCCTTGTGTTTGGGGAAGTGCATTCCCCAGTCAGTGACTCGGAGTTTCTCCTTGATTACTGATGTTGGCACTCTTTCTTTAGTCCTTGTGTTTGGGGAAGTGCATTCCCCAGTCAGTGACTCGGAGTTTGTCCTTGATTACTGATGTTGGCACTCTTTCTTTAGTCCTCGTGTTTTGGGGAAGTGCATTCCCCAGTCAGTGCTGTGCAGCATCCAGAAACTTTTTTTCCTCCTGGGCAGGAGAGGCAATGTGGGTCAAGCACCTTGCCCAAGGCTGCAGCTCCAGGATCTGTACTGCTTTGCACACCGCACCTGCCAGGGGTGACGCGGGTGCAGGACTCTCCCTTAATTTAAAAAAATGTTGTTTCCTCATCCCTGGCTTTTGGCAGACTGACTCTGTGGTGCCACCGCAAGGCAAGTATCCTCACAGACAGGATGTGGATGCTGAAGGCTGCCTGGTGCCTTTTCAGAGGTGAATGCCAGAAGTATGCCCTCACAGGTAGCCCATGTACTCCTGGCTGAAATGCAACTTGGCAGGGAGTGGCAGTGACCAGAAGTGACAGCCTGGCTTGCAGCCCCTTCTCTAACCCTATGCCACAGAAATGCACTCGTCTGTCTCTTGCCACTCAAAACTTATTGCAAGTGTCTGCCTTGACTGTCTCTGACCAATCTGCTTACTACAAGTGTCTGCCTTGACTGTCTCTGACCAATCACTGCTTACTGCAAGTGTCTGCCTTGACTGTCTCTGACAAATCACTGCTTACTGCAAGTGTCTGCCTTGACTGTCTCTGACCCATCACTGCTTACTGCTAGTGTCTGCCTTGACCGTCTCTGACCAATTACTACTTACTGGAAGTTGTCTTTCTTGACTGCCTGACTTTTCACAAGCCAGCCTGAAGTCTAGTCTTTCACTGTGGCAGTGTGGGGCTGGGGATAGACAGATGGTCAGTATTAGATCATGCCTTGCCTACTGAAGTGCTAACCCACCCCCACCCCCACCCCTCCTCCACCCCTCCTCCACCTCTGAGCTGTTACCTATCTCATCTGATGGCCGCCCTTTGTGTTGTGATGGACTGGGTGTGATGTGCACGATGTCAACCATTGCAGTGATATGTGTCATCCGAGACACACTTCGTATCTCCATATCAAAACGTGATGCATTACTGTTTGTTTGTTTGTTTACCAGAAGCAATCATCAAAAGCCACACTGTTTGATGCCTTGTGATAGGGAAGCTTTGCCTCCAACACCTTGTGGCAGTCCTAGGGACAGATGTAAGGAGACACAGAGGTGTGCAGCGCCAATTTGGTGTGGGCGTGTCGCTCACCACCGCATAGGTAGACGTGACACCATGGTGCAGGGAGACGTGACACCAAGGTGCAGGGAGACGTGACACCAGACACCATGGTGCAGGGAGATGTGACACCAGACACCAAGGTGCAGGGAGACGTGACACCAAGGTGCAGGGAGACGTGACACCAGACACCATGGTGCAGGGAGATGTGACACCAGACACCAAGGTGCAGGGAGACGTGACACCAGACACCAAGGTGCAGGGAGACGTGACACCAGACACCAAGGTGCAGGGAGACGTGACACCAAGGTGCAGGGAGACGTGACACCAGACACCAAGGTGCAGGGAGACGTGACACCAGACACCATGGTGCAGGGAGATGTGACACCAGACACCAAGGTGCAGGGAGACGTGACACCAGACACCAAGGTGCAGGGAGACGTGACACCAGACACCAAGGTGCAGGGAGACGTGACACCAAGGTGCAGGGAGACGTGACACCAGACACCAAGGTGCAGGGAGACGTGACACCAGACACCAAGGTGCAGGGAGACGTGACACCAGACACCAAGGTGCAGGGAGACGTGACACCAGACACCAAGGTGCAGGGAGACGTGACACCAGACACCAAGGTGCAGGGAGACGTGACACCAGACACCAAGGTGCAGGGAGACGTGACACCAGACACCAAGGTGCAGGGAGACGTGACACCAGACACCAAGGTGCAGGGAGACGTGACACCAGACACCAAGGTGCAGGGAGACGTGACACCAGACACCATGGTGCAGGGAGACGTGACACCAGACACCAAGGTGCAGGGAGACGTGACACCAGACACCAAGGTGCAGGGAGACGTGACACCAGACACCAAGGTGCAGGGAGACGTGACACCAGACACCAAGGTGCAGGGAGACGTGACACCAGACACCAAGGTGCAGGGAGACGTGACACCAGACACCAAGGTGCAGGGAGACGTGACACCAGACACCAAGGTGCAGGGAGACGTGACACCAGACACCAAGGTGCAGAGAGACGTGACACCAGACACCAAGGTGCAGGGAGACGTGACACCAGACACCAAGGTGCAGGGAGACGTGACACCAGACACCAAGGTGCAGAGAGACGTGACACCAGACACCAAGGTGCAGGGAGACGTGACACCAGACACCAAGGTGCAGGGAGACGTGACACCAGACACCAAGGTGCAGGGAGACGTGACACCAAGGTGCAGGGAGACGTGACACCAGACACCAAGGTGCAGGGAGACGTGACACCATGGTGCAGGGAGACGTGACACCAGACACCAAGGTGCAGGGAGACGTGACACCAGACACCAAGGTGCAGAGAGACGTGACACCAGACACCAAGGTGCAGGGAGACGTGACACCAGACACCAAGGTGCAGGGAGACGTGACACCAGTCACCATGGTGGAGACGTGACACCAGACACCATGGTGCAGGGAGATGAATAACATCTGAAGTGTGCTGTGCCTTTTGTTCCTACATCCTTGTCATTATGCAAACTGCATCCTGTGATGAATATTCATTCTGGATGCAAATCGGAATGAATATTCATAAGTGGAGTCTATTCATGAGAAAGTCATGCATGCTCCGTGTCTGTAGAGTGTGTGTTTGTGCTGTGTTCAGAGTCAAGCTCACTGTGTGTGAGTGTGTGTTGTTGTGTAGGTAGGCAGTTCTGTTTAAGTACACTGTGTGTGTGTGTGTTGAGGACTGAAAATGTGTTATCAAGTAAACACTGCCTCAGGCCGCCAAGCCTAATTCCAGCAACCATTGTTTGTTTGTTTTTTGTCAGAGGCATAGATGTCTCTTGTCTCAGCCTGTCTCACATATCACTTGATGATTCACTGCACAACCTAGCAAGGTGCACATCTAGCTAGCTAGCAAGCAAAGCACTTTCCCTGCAATCTTCTTCGGATGCCCTCAGCTTGGGCAGAGAGAATGGCACCTCCGCCAGCTTCTGCTTGGATTCCAGGGATTCTGATGTTTCATTTGTGTGTAGCAAGCTTTTCCAGGGCTGTACCTTTGTCATCTGACAGCTTTGGTGGCAGACAGCTGTGCCTAGCATTGATAATGAGTGCAGTGGTGTAGTGTGCTGTGGTAGTCTGTACAGTGCTGTATGGAGTTGTACATTGCTGTTGTGCGTTGCTGAATACTTAAGTGTAGTGTACACTGCTGTACATATTTGTAAATAGCCCGCCCTGGCTTGGTTTTAGTCGGGGAGGAATTCTAAAGCTGGTATTTTTGTAAGCTTATGTCCCAATAAACTGGGTTTTAAGCCAAATCTGTGTCCCCTCATTTGTCTCATGCAGCAATGAACAGAGCAGGTCATCCACTGGTGGAGCTAAATCCAACACAGGCGCCAGGTCGGTGTCTTCATGGAGTGACGTAACACGGCTACTGGACATTATGGCTGCCTGGTTCTCCCAGACTAGCCTGAGTGAGCCTCTCTCTCTCTCTCTCTCTCTCTCTCTCTCTCTCTCTCTCTCTCTCTCTCTCTCTCTCTCTCTCTCTCTCTCTCTCTCTCTCTCTCTCTCTTTCTTCTCTCTCTCTCTCTCTCTCTCTCTCTCTCTCTCTCCTCTTTCTCTCTCTTCTCCCCCACCCCCACCCCCCTCTCTGTCTCTCTCTCTCTCGCTGACTCTGTGTGTGTGTGTGTGTGTGTGTGTGTGTGTGTGTGTGTGTGTGTGTGTGTGCAGTTCCTGACAATGAACTGAATGGTGCTTACTAGGAAAAACGTCTCACATTATACTGGAGTGTCTCTGTCAGTCTGTCCATCTGCCTGTTTGCCTGCCTGAAAGAGAGAGAGAGAGATCTTCCTTCTGCAGGCAAGGCCACCAGTGTAACTTACTAACGATCTCCGAAGATGTCTCTCGCACAGACACACTGACACTGACAGACACACACTGACTCGCACACACACACACACTGACGCGCGCGCACACACACACACACTGACTGATGCGCGCACACACACTGCCATGCGCGCACACACTGACTCGCACACACACACACTGACAAACACACACACTGACTCGCACACACACACTGACACACACATACTGACTGCCACACATACACACACACTGACAGACGCGCGCACAAACATACTGCCATGCGTGCACACATGGACACACACATACACGCACTCACATGGCCTGACACGAGAGACAAGCCACGCACCGACACCCGGTGTGATTGCAGCAGTGCGGCACCAGACGCAGTAATAATAATAATAATTATTATAATTATAATAATGATAATAATAATAATAATTATAGTAATAATAATAATAGTATTAATAATAGTAATAATAATAATAGTAATAATAATAATGATGATGATGATAATAACAGTAATAATAATAACAGTAATAATAATGATGATGATGATGATGATGATGATGATAATAATAATAATAATACTAATATAGTTTATTTACGCACATACCTTCCCTTGCCAGGCAAGCTCATGGCGTTTACAATCCAAAGAATCAGCTCATACAACCGCTCAACACCACATTCCCACGAAAACTCACACACTACACACATAAACAAAACAAAAACTAAAGTCCAATAGAACGAACTATACAATATACACAGCACTTGCAGGCAAGGTCAAGTAAACCCCATGCAGCTACTGTACACGCCCAGACCCTCGGGGCCTGGGACAAGAATAGACTTGCCGCGTCTCCCTACGCCATTCGTAACAGGCGAGTAACGGGACAGCGACGCTTAATAGCGCCGCATTCTAGAGACGTTCATGCACTGTAGCCTTATATAGCCGACAGAGGCAGGTGGGCCGCAAACGTACAGCACACATCCAATCCATCCCTACGCCATTCGTCAGAGGCGAGCTCAGGGACATCGGGACCCGCTTGTACTGCAGCCAGCCGACTGTTACCTCCGCCCAGGCCAGGAGTTTGTTTTCGGCTGGTTGGTTGGTTGGTATGTTGGTTCATGGTTAATTGGTTTGTGCGTTATTAGGCAAAATAACTCAAAAAGTTAAAAACAGACTTCGATTAGATGTGATGGAAGGTCAAGGTTTCACCCAAGAAACAATCCAGAAATTTTTGTGGTTATCTGTTTTGTAGTTTAGAAATGGATCCATAAAGGGAGATTTTATCGGACATCAAGAAGTTTATGACGTCAAACTATTCATTCCACCGGCGTATGCTTTTCACATTCAGAAGCCTCTAGCAGGCGCTAAAATGAAATAAAATTCGTAGCGTCAGGCCTGGCTAGCAGAACATCCTCCCTGAATTATGCATGCCACGGAATGGAAATTCCGGCTTCCTAGGAGGAGGTTTGCCCTCTCACTGTGCTCTCTAGTTTTTGTTGCTGATTGCATTACACCTCCCACAAGGCTGCTTGCTTCACACCTCCCACAAGGCTGCTTGCTTTACACATCCCACAAGGCTTTACACCTCCCACAAGGCTGCTTGCTTTACACCTCCCACAAGGCTGCTTGCTTTACACCTCCCACAAGGCTGCTTGCTTTACACCTCCCACAAGGCTGCTTTACACCTCCCACAAGGCTGCTTGCTTTACACCTCCCACAAGGCTGCTTGCTTTACACCTCCCACAAGGCTGCTTGCTTTACACCTCCCACAAGGCTGCTTGCTTTACACCTCCCACAAGGCTGCTTGCTTTACACCTCCCACAAGGCTGCTTGCTTTACACCTCCCACAAGGCTGCTTGCTTTACACCTCCCACAAGGCTGCTTGCTTTACACCTCCCACAAGGCTGCTTTACACCTCCCACAAGGCTGCTTGCTTTACACCTCCCACAAGGCTGCTTGCTTTACACCTCCCACAAGGCTGTTTGCTTTACACCTCCCACAAGGCTGCTTGCTTTGCACCTCCCACAAGGCTGATTGCCCATAAAAATTTCATTCTTTCGTTTATTCATTCCTTCATTCCAACTACAGGGCGGGCGTTGTCTCGTCAAACAGACGCGCGTAACATCCGACCGGCTGTGGTCGGTGACGACTGTTCCTCCTGATGTGCGTATTAGATGAGAACTTTGATGTGCAGATATCGTCTGCTCTAGCGTCTTTTCTGACGCAACTATTGGCGGGCTGTTGTGGGGGAAAGGGACGAAGCGCCGGTGGTGTATCATTGTATGCTCTATTCTGTCCTCTCGATATATAGCACACGACAATTAGATCGGCCTTGAACTTCTAGGTCAGTTCCATAGATGTTGAAATGCAAACACTGGCGTTACGAGTGAGAATGGGAATGCGCGTGCAATCAAGCAACATGTATCATGATGTATGCATGCTGAGAAAACAAATGATGATCACAAAGATCGCTGGGGGTTGTTGGAATCACAGGTTTAGTGTAGAAATGCATCATGATGTATGCATGCTGAGAAAACAAATGATGATCACCAAGATCGCTGGGGGGTGTTGGAATCACAGGTTTAGTGTAGAAATGTATCATGATGTATGCATGCTGAGAAAACAAATGATGATCACAAAGATCGCTGGGGGGTGTTGGAATCACAGGTTTAGTGTAGAAATGCATCATGATGTATGCATGCTGAGAAAACAAATAATGATCACAAAGATCGCTGGGGGGGGGGGGGGGTTGTTGGAATCACAGGTTTAGTGTAGAAATTAACGTTTCGGGCGTAGCCCTCCATCGCGGCCTGCTGGGAAGATCGCACACACCTGATCGCGACGCGTGCACATGAACACACACACACACACACACACACACACACAGTGACGCACCCATCATCTCGATCCCTTCTGCCGCACAACACGCGCAAACTGACGCAATACTAAGGGCCCGCGTTTGTTTGGCTACAAATCTCGCGATTCTCCCTGAATGGCTAGTCGAGGGCGAGTGAGACACTCCCACAGCTAGAATAACTGCCAATCATCTCGCAAGGCGGAACAACATGGCTGCGTCCTGGCGCCAGAGTCGGTGAAGAAGTTACCGATAGACGAAATAACTGACGATTCAGATATCACGTCAGTTTTTCACTTCATAGAACACACCAATTGAGGGAGCTCCGGACCTCCCTCGGCCTCCCGCCTTCACGGCGAGTGCGTCCTTATGAGCGAGGAACATAGGCAACGTGTAGCCCTCGCGATTCTCTCGAGATTTTGGGCCAAACAAACACGCCCATAGTTTAGGAGGCGCAGCGCTGCGAAGCGCTGAACAGCGCTGCACGTGTTTCACTCCTGAACAGCAATTTTGGGGCGTGATTCACTCAGGGCTGAGCAGCGCTGTGCATCACCGATCCGAGGTGATTCACACGATTTTCAGAATGGCGTCTTCGATCCCGCATTGACCGTCGATGCGTAAAATAACCATCAGAAACATCATTTTGGGACTGGAACGGGCTTTATTTGCCCCAAGCGCTCTGCATGCGCGAGTAATGGCAAGTAAGGATGACACAGTAGTGGACTTTATTCATGCAGAATACATTTAAACGTGCATAAAGGATGTCTGTGGCAAAGAAAACACTTTTTTAGCGTCTAGCAACACAACATGCGGCGCAGAAGATTTACCTCCCCTTTAACAAGTGATCAGCGCTGTACTAAATCTGTAGGTGTTCAGGAGAGGCAAAGAGCGCTCAATTGGCAACATGAAGCGCTCATGCAGCGCTTCGTACTCCTGAACAAGCCTTAAATGTAGATGCGTTGGCAGAAACACGCTCGAGTGAGATGCACAAATACACATATTCATGCATACATGCGCACTCACACACTCGCACACATGTCACATGGTACACGAGTACGCGCTGCGACCAGTGAAGCATGACGCCAACAGGAAGCACTATTTTGAAGCGTTACGGCGAGCGTGCTCTCACATGACCTTTGACTTCCACTAGAGTTATGTCCCCTAGATTAACTCGATCGGCGCTGCTTTGACGAAGCGTGGAATCCTTGGGTCAAGGCGGACGCGTGCTAGGAGGAGATATATCGTGCAGACAGGCGTTCTGAAGCTGAATTCACTCCGCACATGGAGGTCGAGAGGCGCTGGACTACCGAGGATCACTTCCCACCTCCCACCAGGCTCCCGCTGCCCTTGGCCCACACGCCATAAGTCGGTCTAAACCTTTGGAAGCTTCAACACTTCACGTTCGTTCTCCGCTCTCTGCCCGCTGCAGTACTGCTGACATCACGGTACGACGTGAAGTGTGTGCAGTGTTCTGATCAACTTCATTATGTAATGCCTTATGTTTGTTATGTCCATGCTCCGATGACTCTGAACTTACGCTCACTGGTTTGGTGCTCATACGTGTACGTGTCGAATGCGGAATCCGTCTCGGTGGATCCCCGTGTTCTCGTGCGAATTGTGCCGTGAAAAACTATCTGTAGTACTAGTAGTAAGAGCTCTTCTCGGTCGAGGTTGCGCAACTGCGATCCATGTGTTCACTCTCGCATTGTCGAATGCTTGCTGTTTTCCCCAATGTTGTGTGCCCAGTGGGTTGTAGTACAGGGCACTGCAGGCAAACACAAAGGTGGGTTGGAGTACCTCCCAGGGAGCTGAGGTGGTTCTGGTGTCTGACTGTGCAGCTCATCTCTCCTTTGCAGTGTGTGTTGCCAGGGGCCAGTGAAGGCCTGATGATTAGGGGGTAAAATGTAAAACAGTGTAAGACCCACATGAGAGTGCATCTCTTTCTGACTCCATCTTCTCGGCTGCTAGTGTAGGTGGAAGTTTGACCAGAAGGAAGATCTTGCTGAAGACATCTACTTTCTTCCACAGACAAATTCACCAGCCACCATCTTGCCTTGGAGTGACCTGTCACCATGGTGATGGACAAGCGTGGGGTGGTGGACGAAGCTGGGCAGGGGAGCATGCTGTCGGTGGGCGTGACCATGGTCAACATCCCCTGCCCCCAAGAACAAGATGTGCGGCACCAGGGCGAGTTTGTCTGCGGCTTTGTGGCAGCATTGTTCAACATCTCGGCCACTTTCCCCTTGAACAAGCTCATGTTTAGACAGCAGCTGCACGGCATTTCAGGCCGCCATGCTGCGCGGCAGCTTCAGATGGAAGGTCTTCGGTCCCTGTATCGCGGTCTGCTGCCACCCTTGCTGCAGAAAACCACCAGGTAACCTGCATCTTGACAGAGCCAGATTGCATTGCAGGGGTCTGTGCTGGATGGAAGAGGAGTACTGTGGCAGAGCTGAGCAAACACACGAAGATTTTCAGTCAGATAGTAGGGCGATAAATCCCCCTAATAAAAGTGCCTAGAAAGCCATTATGTTGTAACCAATTCTAAATCATGATATGGAACACAGCAAGGACAATCCAAGCAAAGAGGGTTAAAAAAAAGAAAGCAAAATTGTAAAAATGACACATCTGTCCATTAGTGATGGACCCTTCCACTTGTGACCGTCCCCCAAAATGAGTTGCTTGCATACCTTGGGTGATTTCAGATTGTGTCTTTGTAAAGTGCACTGGACGCCCTTCACAATGATGCCAAACTATTATGATGTGTGCAGTGGTTGCTGAGTTGCAGCATGTTGAATATGTATTTACCAAATAAGAGCTTTAAAGAAAATGGTTTTTCAAGTTTGGGCTGTGTTTTGCATAGAAACCACCAACTGGTCATCAAGCTACATCAAGGATATTTTGCCAAGGGTGAATGCTTACATACATCCCTCAACAGCCAATGAAAGTGAGCAATGTTTATGGATGAGAGCCCTGGGTGTGTCTCCATAGCAACTACTTGACCGATCTGTGTGTGAGTGCGACAGAAGCGATGTGAGGAGGCTGAGTGTTACACAATCAGACAAGAGTGTTTCCACGTTGTCAGGCTGTCTTCAACTGTCAATGTGATCATCTTCATATTGTGCAGTCGTCCCCCATCAGCTGTCTCTGATGCCTTCTTTGTATGTGCTGTTACATCACCTCCATCATGTTTGGGGTGTACTGCTTGTTACAGCACCTCCATCATGTTTGGGGCGTACTGTTGTTACAGCACCTCCATGTTTGGGGTGTACTGCTTGTTACAGCACCTCCATCATGTTTGGGGTGTACTGCTTGTTACAGCACCTCCATCATGTTTGGGGCGTACTGTTGTTACAGCACCTCCATGTTTGGGGTGTACTGCTTGTTACAGCACCTCCATCATGTTTGGGGTGTACTGCTTGTTACAGCACCTCCATCATGTTTGGGGTGTACTGCTTGTTACAGCACCTCCATCATGTTTGGGGTGTACTGCTTGTTACAGCACCTCCATGTTTGGGGTGTACTGGTTGTTACAGCACCTCCATCATGTTTGGGGTGTACTGCTTGTTACAGCACCTCCATCATGTTTGGGGTGTACTGGTTGTTACAGCACCTCCATCATGTTTGGGGTGTACTGCTTGTTGCAGCACCTCCATCATGTTTGGGGTGTACTGCTTGTTGCAGCACCTCCATCATGTTTGGGGTGTACTGGTTGTTACAGCACCTCCATCATGTTTGGGGTGTACTGCTTGTTGCAGCACCTCCATCATGTTTGGGGTGTACTGCTTGTTACAGCACCTCCATGTTTGGGGTGTACTGCATGTTACAGCACCTCCATCATGTTTGGGGTGTACTGGTTGTTACAGCACCTCCATCATGTTTGGGGCATACTGCTTGTTACAGCACCTCCATCATGTTTGGGGTGTACTGCTTGTTACAGCACCTCCATCATGTTTGGGGTGTACTGCTTGTTACAGCACCTCCATCATGTTTGGGGCATACTGCTTGTTACAGCACCTCCATCATGTTTGGGGTGTACTGCTTGTTACAGCACCTCCATCATGTTTGGGGTGTACTGCTTGTTACAGCACCTCCATCATGTTTGGGGCATACTGCTTGTTACAGCACCTCCATCATGTTTGGGGTGTACTGCTTGTTACAGCACCTCTATCATGTTTGGGGTGTACTGCTTGTTACAGCACCTCTATCATGTTTGGGGCGTACTGCTTGTTACAGCACCTCCATCATGTTTGGGGCGTACTGCTTGTTACAGCACCTCCATCATGTTTGGGGTGTACTGGTTGTTACAGCACCTCCATGTTTGGGGTGTACTGCTTGTTACAGCACCTCCATCATGTTTGGGGTGTACTGCTTGTTACAGCACCTCCATCATGTTTGGGGTGTACTGCTTGTTACAGCACCTCCATCATGTTTGGGGTGTACTGCTTGTTACAGCACCTCCATCATGTTTGGGGCATACTGCTTGTTACAGCACCTCCATCATGTTTGGGGTGTACTGCTTGTTACAGCACCTCTATCATGTTTGGGGTGTACTGCTTGTTACAGCACCTCTATCATGTTTGGGGCGTACTGCTTGTTACAGCACCTCCATCATGTTTGGGGCGTACTGCTTGTTACAGCACCACCATCATGTTTGGGGTGTACTGCTTGTTACAGCACCTCCATCATGTTTGGGGTGTACTGGTTGTTACAGCACCTCCATGTTTGGGGTGTACTGCTTGTTACAGCACCTCCATCATGTTTGGGGTGTACTGCTTGTTACAACACCTCCATGTTTGGGGTGTACTGCTTGTTACAGCACCTCTATGTTTGGGGTGTACTGCTTGTTACAGCACCTCCATCATGTTTGGGGTGTACTGCTTGTTACAGCACCTCCATCATGTTTGGGGTGTACTGCTTGTTACAGCACCTCCATGCTTGGGGTGTACTGGCTGTTACAGCACCTCCATCATGTTTGGGGTGTACTGCTTGTTACAGCACCTCCATCATGTTTGGGGTGTACTGCTTGTTACAGCACCTCCATCATGTTTGGGGTGTACTGCTTGTTACAGCACCTCCATCATGTTTGGGGTGTACTGGTTGTTACAGCACCTCCATGTTTGGGGCATACTGCTTGTTACAGCACCTCCATCATGTTTGGGGTGTACTGCTTGTTACAGCACCTCCATCATGTTTGGGGTGTACTGCTTGTTACAGCACTTCCATGTTTGGGGTGCACTGCTTGTTACATCACCTCCATCATGTTTGGGGTGTACTGCTTGTTACAGCACCTCCATCATGTTTGGGGTGTACTGCTTGTTACAGCACCTCCATCATGTTTGGGGTGTACTGGTTGTTACAGCACCTCCATGTTTGGGGCATACTGCTTGTTACAGCACCTCCATCATGTTTGGGGTGTACTGCTTGTTACAGCACCTCCATCATGTTTGGGGTGTACTGCTTGTTACAGCACCTCCATCATGTTTGGGGTGTACTGCTTGTTACAGCACCTCCATCATGTTTGGGGTGTACTGCTTGTTACAGCACCTCCATCATGCTTGGGGTGTACTGGTTGTTACAGCACCTCCATCATGTTTGGGGTGTACTGCTTGTTACAGCACCTCCATCATGTTTGGGGTGTACTGGTTGTTACAGCACCTCCATCATGTTTGGGGTGTACTGCTTGTTACAGCACCTCCATCATGTTTGGGGTGTACTGCTTGTTACAGCACCTCCATCATGTTTGGGGTGTACTGCTTGTTACAGAACATCTATGTTTGGGGTGTACTGCATGTTACAGCACCTCCATCATGTTTGGGGCATACTGCTTGTTACAGCACCACCATCATGTTTGGGGTGTACTGCTTGTTACAGCACCTCCATCATGTTTGAGGCATACTGCTTGTTACAGCACCTCCATCATGTTTGGGGTGTACTGCTTGTTACAGCACCTCCATGTTTGGGGTGTACTGCTTGTTACAGCACCTCCATCATGTTTGGGGTGTACTGCTTGTTACAGCACCTCCATCATGTTTGGGGTGTACTGCTTGTTACAGCACCTCCATCATGTTTGGGGCATACTGCTTGTTACAGCACTTCCATGTTTGGGGTGTACTGCTTGTTACAGCACCTCTATGTTTGGGGTGTACTGGTTGTTACAGCACCTCCATGTTTGGGGTGTACTGCTTGTTACAGCACCTCCATCATGTTTGGGGCATACTGCTTGTTACAGCACCTCCATCATGTTTGGGGCATACTGCTTGTTACAGCACCTCTATGTTTGGGGTGTACTGCTTGTTACAGCACCTCTATGTTTGGGGTGTACTGCTTGTTACAGCACCTCCATCATGTTTGGGGTGTACTGGTTGTTACAGCACCTCTATGTTTGGGGTGTACTGCTTGTTACAGCACCTCTATGTTTGGGGTGTACTGCTTGTTACAGCACCTCCATCATGTTTGGGGCATACTGCTTGTTACAGCACCTCTATGTTTGGGGTGTACTGCTTGTTACAGCACCTCCATCATGTTTGGGGTGTACTGGTTGTTACAGCACCTCCATCATGTTTGGGGCATACTGCTTGTTACAGCACCTCCATCATGTTTGGGGTGTACTGCTTGTTACAGCACCTCCATCATGTTTGGGGTGTACTGGCTGTTACAGCACCTCCATCATGTTTGGGGTGTACTGCTTGTTACAGCACCTCCATCATGTTTGGGGTGTACTGCTTGTTACAGCACCTCCATGTTTGGGGTGTACTGCTTGTTACAGCACCTCCATCATGTTTGGGGTGTACTGCTTGTTACAGCACCTCCATGTTTGGGGTGTACTGCTTGTTACAGCACCTCCATGTTTGGGGTGTACTGCTTGTTACAGCACCTCCATCATGTTTGGGGTGTACTGCTTGTTACAGCACCTCCATCATGTTTGGGGCGTACTGGTTGTTACAGCACCTCCATCATGTTTGGGGTGTACTGCTTGTTACAGCACCTCCATCATGTTTGGGGTGTACTGGTTGTTACAGCACCTCCATCATGTTTGGGGCATACTGCTTGTTACAGCACCTCCATCATGTTTGGGGTGTACTGCTTGTTACAGCACCTTCATCATGTTTTGGGTGTACTGCTTGTTACAGCACCTCCATGTTTGGGGTGTACTGCTTGTTACAGCACCTCCATCATGTTTGGGGTGTACTGCTTGTTACAGCACCTCCATGTTTGGGGTGTACTGCTTGTTACAGCACCTCCATCATGTTTGGGGTGTACTGCTTGTTACAGCACCTCCATCATGTTTGGGGTGTACTGGTTGTTACAGCACCTCCATCATGTTTGGGGCATACTGCTTGTTACAGCACCTCCATCATGTTTGGGGTGTACTGCTTGTTACAGCACCTCCATGTTTGGGGTGTACTGCTTGTTACAGCACCTCCATCATGTTTGGGGCATACTGCTTGTTACAGCACCTCCATCATGTTTGGGGTGTACTGCTTGTTACAGCACCTCCATCATGTTTGGGGTGTACTGCTTGTTACAGCACCTCCATCATGTTTGGGGCATACTGCTTGTTACAACACCTCCATGTTTGGGGTGTACTGCTTGTTACAGCACCTCTATGTTTGGGGTGTACTGGTTGTTACAGCACCTCCATCATGTTTGGGGTGTACTGCTTGTTACAGCACCTCCATCATGTTTGGGGTGTACTGCTTGTTACAACACCTCCATGTTTGGGGTGTACTGCTTGTTACAGCACCTCCATGTTTGGGGTGTACTGGTTGTTACAGCACCTCCATCATGTTTGGGGTGTACTGCTTGTTACAGCACCTCCATCATGTTTGGGGTGTACTGCTTGTTACAACACCTCCATGTTTGGGGTGTACTGCTTGTTACAGCACCTCCATGTTTGGGGTGTACTGGTTGTTACAGCACCTCCATCATGTTTGGGGTGTACTGCTTGTTACAGCACCTCCATGTTTGGGGTGTACTGCTTGTTACAGCACCTCCATCATGTTTGGGGTGTACTGCTTGTTACAGCACCTCCATCATGTTTGGGGTGTACTGCTTGTTACAACACCTCCATGTTTGGGGTGTACTGCTTGTTACAACACCTCCATGTTTGGGGTGTACTGCTTGTTACAACACCTCCATGTTTGGGGTGTACTGCTTGTTACAACACCTCCATGTTTGGGGCATACTGCTTGTTACAGCACCTCCATCATGTTTGGGGTGTACTGCTTGTTACAGCACCTCCATCATGTTTGGGGCGTACTGGTTGTTACAGCTCCTCCATCATGTTTGGGGTGTACTGCTTGTTACAGCACCTCCATCATGTTTGGGATGTATGGGACGTACTACCGACTACTGGAGGAACACTACCCCATGCTTTCACACCGCTCCAAACTGGCTATGTCCGCCATGCTGTCTGGAGTCACAGAGTCGATGCTCACGCCCTTTGAGCGCACGCAGACCTTGATGCAGGACAGCAAGTACCAGCGTGTCTTCAACAGCACCTTCCATGCCTTTCGCAGCCTCAGAACTCACGGGTACTTGGTTCAATCCTTGTCTGTAGCTTTGTCTTTTTAGATGATTTTTTTTGTTTGTTTGATGGTTCTTTCTAGTGCTGACATGATTAGCTGTTGTTTAGGTGTCAGATTCTTCTTTCACAAACTCATCACCACAGTCTGTGTGTTTACCGTGATGTCAATGAGGGAATTTCCCCATGAAAATGTTAAGTTGACACAAAGTCTTGTTGTGTGCATAGAGTAATACTTTGCCAGAGTCACGCTACTTAATGCATGCATGCATTCATTCATTCTTTCATTCATGCATTCATTCATTCATTCATTCATTCATTCATTCATTCATTCATTCATTCATTCAATCAGATTCATCCATGTTCTCTCTGTCTGCTCTTTTCATGTCCACTCTCTGTCCACCACGAGAGTGTGGGGTTGCTGTCTGCCACAGGTACACGGAGTACTACAGGGGCTTGGTGCCGGTGCTGTGTCGTAACGGCCCCAGCAACGTGCTATTCTTCGCGGGTCGAGAGCAGGCAGAGCGGCTGCTGCCTCTGGCAGACACTGGGACCCAGGGCATCGTCAAGCACTTCCTGTGTGGCGCCTTAATGGGTGCCATCATCTCCACCATCGTCTACCCCATCAATGTGGTCAAGACGCGCATGCAGGTGTGTGTCCATGACTGGAATGCATGCGTGGTGGTTGGGTGTGTGTTCTGTGGTGTGTGTTCTATGGTGTGTAGGTCTGTGATTGTCTCCATGTGTTGTGTGGTGTGTAGGTCTGTGACTCTCTCCAAGTGTTGTGTGGTGTATAGGTCTGTGACTGTCTCCATGTGTTGTGTGGTGTGTAGATATGTAACTGTCTCCGTGTGTTGTGTGGTGTGTAGGTCTGTGATTGTCTCCATGTGTTGTGTGGTGTGTAGGTCTGTAACTGTCTCCGTGTGTTGTGTGGTGTGTAGGTCTGTGACTGTCTCCAAGTGTTGTGTGGTGTGTAGGTCTGTGCCTGTCTGTCTCCCTGTGTTGTGTGGTGTGTAGGTCTGTGACTGTCTGTCTCCATGTGTTGTGTGGTGTGTAGGTCTGTGTGTCTGTCTCCATGTGTTGTGTGGTGTGTAGGTCTGTGTGTCTGTCTCCAAGTGTTGTGTGGTGTGTAGGTCTGTGACTGTCTCCATGTGTTGTGTGGTGTGTAGGTGACCGTCTCCATGTGTTGTGTGGTGTGTAGATGACCATCTCCATGTGTTGTGTGGTGTGTAGGTCTGTGACTGTCTCCATGTGTTGTGTGGTGTGTAGGTCTGTGTGTCTGTCTCCATGTTTTGTGTGGTGTGTAGGTCTGTGACTGTCTGTCTCCATGTGTTGTGTGGTGTGTAGGTCTGTGACTGTCTCCATGTTTTGTGTGGTGTGTAGATGACCATCTCCATGTGTTGTGTGGTGTGTAGGTCTGTGACTGTCTCCATGTGTTGTGTGGTGTGTAGGTCTGTGTGTCTGTCTCCATGTTTTGTGTGGTGTGTAGGTCTGTGACTGTCTGTCTCCATGTGTTGTGTGGTGTGTAGGTCTGTGACTGTCACTGTGTGTTGTGTGGTGTGTAGGTCTGTGACTGTCTCCATGTGGTGTGTAGGTCTGTGCCTGTCTGTCTCCATGTGTTGTGTGGTGTGTAGGTCTGTCACTGTCTCCATGTGTTGTGTGGTGTGTAGGTCTGTGACTGTCTCCATGTGTTGTGTGGTGTGTAGGTCTGTGACTGTCTCCATGTGTTGTGTGGTGTGTAGGTCTGTCACTGTCTCCATGTGTTGTGTGGTGTGTAGGTCTGTGACTGTCTCCATGTGTTGTGTGGTGTGTAGGTCTGTGACTGTCTCCATGTGTTGTGTGGTGTGTAGGTCTGTGTCTGTCTGTCTCCATGTGTTGTGTGGTGTGTAGGTCTGTGACTGTCTGTCTCCATGTGTTGTGTGGTGTGTAGGTCTGTGACTGTCTCCCTGTGTTGTGTGGTGTGTAGGTCTGTGACTGTCTGTCTCCCTGTGTTGTGTGGTGTGTAGGTCTGTGACTGTCTCCATGTGTTGTGTGGTGTGTAGGTCTGTGACTGTCTCCATGTGTTGTGTGGTGTGTAGGTCTGTGACTGTCTCCATGTGTTGTGTGGTGTGTAGGTCTGTGACTGTCTGTCTCCATGTGTTGTGTGGTGTGTAGGTCTGTGACTGTCACTGTGTGTTCCTGTTGCAGTCCACAGTGGGAGGACCGTTCCAAAGATTCACGGACACGTTCCGCCTGGTGCTGGAGGAGCGCAACTACCAGCTGCGGAGGCTGTACCTGGGTTTCCATGCCAACTACATCCGCTCCTTCCTGTCCTGGGGCATCACCAATGTGGCCTTTGTCTTCCTGATGCGCACCTTTTACCCCCCACCCCCCGACCAGCCCTCCACCTCCCCCATCCTCAACCCCCACCCCATCATCATCCCCCTAGTGACCAGTGCAAAACTGGACAAGGGAGGTAACTCTGGGGGCCATAGTGAAGCTGGGGGCAAGTCATATGACAGGTGATGCCCCCTTCCGCAGTAGAATGAAGCTCTGTGCTGGTTCTGGACTCCTTGGTTTCTGCGGTGAACAAAGGAGGGAGGCTGGTGCTGGTGCTGGTGAGAGGCAGCTGAGAAGAGACAAAATCTGTAATGCCTACAGATCTAAACTTGTCTCACAAACAAAAAAGGAAGCCACTCACTTGTAGACAGAATCTGCTTTACTTGAGTGCCTGGCCAGGTGGCTTGAGTGTGTTGCTGTGTAAGCGTGTGTGAAGATAGGATAAGACAGATGTTGCCTCATCGAGCAGGCATTGAATAGTACTACTGCACGGTGTTTGTGCCAAAGTCTGCCATCTGCCAAGTGGAGTTGAACCTACAGCCAACACGGGTGGGTGTACAGGAACAGAGTTGAGCCCCAGGTCATTTTTGAAGGACGTTGAAAATGGAGGGTGATGCCCCGGGGAAGTGGGGACTGTGATGGGAACGACGTTGTCTGTGGAGAGATGGGCAGCTGTGCCCACCTCACATCTGGCAGTGCGGCATGACCTTTGCAGCATGACCTTTGCAGCAGGCTAGCTGGCTCTGAAGGCAGAGAGGTTTGGAAGAAGGAAGGGAGTAGGGATGTGGTCAGTTTTCCTGGGGTGATGATGATGATGATGATGATGCATGTTCAAAGCGTGATGCTTGCATGACAAAGAACACTGGGGCTGCTGTGGGTCAAAGGTCAGTGACCTTGGCAAGGATCAAAGATTCTGAATGACCAATGTGATGCGCAGCAGATGGTCAGTAAGGAAGCTAGTCAGGTTTCCATGGAAACATTGATGGCATTCCCCCTAGCCACAAAATTTGGCCAAAAGTGCATGTATCGCTGACATTTTCTCAGGATGAGTTGTGCATTTTACAGGGTTGATTAGAATCAGGTGAGACAGCGTCTTAAATTGAATTTTAATCATGTTGGAAAGTTATAACCAAGCAGGTTACTGATTTTAATCAACAGTGTGCATGTTGTTTGTGGCACAAGAAAATCAAAAGTCTTTCCAGCAAGATCGCTCCTCTGAAAAGATGAGCAATTTCACGCTATTTCTTTTGGAAGTGCAAGTGTAAGATTGATCAGTACCCTCCCTTCGCATGTCCCCTTTCTTCCTGTGACCAGTAGCCTCCCTTCTCATGTCCCCTTTCTTCCTGTGATGAGTACCCTCCCTTCTCATGTCCCCTTTCTTCCTGTGCTGCCCCCCAGTTATGCAGGACACGAAATACTCAGGATGGTTAGACACCAATTTTTATCGAGATTGCTTCTCCCCACCCAGGAGTGAAACCGGGTACCAAATGGCCCTCTTTAGGGCTACCAAACGGCCCTCCTCAGGGCCTCTCCCCAGGTCCTTCGGATGAGACCTTAATAAACCGAGGCCTAAGTGCGCTTAGAACCACTGGATAAGGCGCATTATAAATATAATAAATTATTATTATTATTGCTTTTGTTTTACTGGTTTCTCGTGTACAAACAAAATGTCTCAAGGCAGCTGTTACTTCTTGGTTTATCAAGTGGAATCCTTTTCTTTTAGATTTTGCAAAATGGAGCTTTTCTGAATTGAGTGGAGTGCTTTTTGATTCTGTAGCTTGAGCCTTTTTGAAATGAGTGGGGTACTTTTGACTCATGGATTTAAAAAGAAATTACTGAAACACTGTAAAAAATGTCCAGGAAGCTTAGCTTGGTACTTGCAGGGTTGGAGTTGTCTCCCTGTATGAATTGGTTTCGACCACTTTATTGATCTTCCCTCCCACCCAGCAGTTGCCAGCGATGAATATTTTATCTGCAGTTTTTAGTGGAACACCACCATCTACGAGGAGTTCAATTTTTCCTCTATTTCTTTCTCATGACTTTTAACACTTTTTTTTCTTGTGAGATATGGAAAATAACGGATTTCAAAAAGTAATCCTGTTTGGACCAAGTTTTGACCTAGACTTGAAACAAATGAATGTCTTTTAAAAATGTTTTTGCAAATGTTCAAACCATTTCAGGTTTTTGCCAAAAGCTTAATTGCACCATATTCCTGTACAAACAAGAGTAATAACCCTGTGTACTCTGCTATGGAAGACAAAAACTACATATTTTGAATTACGTTTGGAGTATATATTTATTACAATGCAAGATGATAATGCCCTCAGTTAGAAAGAAAGGAATATAAATGACAAACTAATCATGTCAGACACAGACTGATGGTGAGCGGGTCTGATGGAAAAGAAATTGGAGACAACAGACAGACATGCTGCGTGAATGCTTCCCTGTCTACAGAGACAACAGACAGACATGCTGCGTGAATGCTTCCCTGTCTACAGAGACAACAGACAGACATTCTGCGTGAATGCTTCCCTGTCTACAGAGACAACAGACAGACATTCTGCGTGAATGCTTTCCTGTCTACAGAGACAACAGACAGACATTCTGCGTGAATGCTTCCCTGTCTACAGAGACAACAGACAGACATTCTGCGTGAATGCTTCCCTGTCTACAGATTCCAGCAACGGTGTTGTGGCGATGTGTGATACTGTTTCTGTGGCCATGTGTGAGACTGTTTCTGTGGCGATGTGTGAGGCTGTCTCTGTGGCGACGTGTGAGACTGTTTCTGTGGCGACATGCCAGACTGTTTCTGTGGTGATGTGTGAGACTGTTTCTGTGGTGATGTGTGATACTGTTTCTGTGGTGATGTGTGAGACTGTTTCTGTGGTAATGTGTGAGACTGTTTCTGTGGCGACATGTGAGACTGTTTCTGTGGCGATGTGTGAGACTGTTTCTGTGGTGATGTGTGATACTGTTTCTGTGGTGATGTGTGAGACTGTTTCTGTGGTGATGTGTGAGACTGTTTCTGTGGTGATGTGTGATACTGTTTCTGTGGTGATGTGTGAGACTGTTTCTGTGGTGATGTGTGAGACTGTTTCTGTGGTGATGTGTGATACTGTTTCTGTGGTGATGTGTGAGACTGTTTCTGTGGTGATGTGTGATACTGTTTCTGTGGTGATGTGTGAGACTGTTTCTGTGGCAATGTGTGAGACTGTTTCTGTGGCGATGTGTGACTGTTTCTGTGGCGATGTGTGAGACTGTTTCTGTGGCGATGTGTGAGACTTTCTGTGGCGACGTGTGAGACTTTCTGTGCCGCGTGGAAAACCTTTCTCTTCTCATATGTGTGACCATCAATTTATATCATGATTTCGTCTGAGGATACTGCTGTGAAGAGAAGAGTGTTTCTGTTCTTGAGACATGTAGGACCTGTATTTTGCAATGTGGCATTGTCTGATAATGCTGATGTGATGAGAAAAATGTTTTTGTTCTAGCAATGTGTGTAAGCATTTCGTGTGACGTTGTCCGAGAACATTGCTATGGCAAGGAATATGTTTACGTTCTAGTGATGTGTGTCGCCATCTTTTGTGGCATCGTGTGAAAATACTGCTGTGGTGAGAGAAAAACTTTTCTGTTCTTGTGACGTGTCACCATTTTGTGTGACATTGTCTGAGAACATTGCTGTGGCAAGGAAAACCTGTCTGTTCTGGTGATGTGTGTGAAATGAAGTGTGACGTTGTCTGAGAACATTGCTGTGGCAAGGAAAACTTGTCTGTTCTGGTGATGTGTGTGACATGTAGTGTGACGTTGTCTCAGAAAACTGCTGTGGAGAGGAAAACAAGTCTGTTCTGGTGTATGAGGTCGTGGAGACATCAATACCCAAACCACCAACACTGGGGAGTTTGGGGGCTGGTCGAGGCTGCCAGATACCCTGTGAATTATGCTTTCTCGTTGCTCGGCTTGTGAAAAAGCAACGGAGAATGAGAGCATATTCAGTGACCACTAGAGTTTTTACCCGTTGTGAAACTTTCCCTTCTTTTGTCATGCCTCATCGCTGTGACTGGGGAGACTCCATTCTTTTGCCCAGAACTTAACCTCAGTGTGCACATCCTTGCGTTTTGCTCTGTGTGTGTGTGTGTGTGTGTGTGTGTGTGTGTGTGTGTGTGTGTGTGTACTTGTGTACACATATGCACACACACATTGTACTATGTGGTATTTGTGTGTGTGTGTATGTATCTGTGTGTGTGTGTGTGTGTGTGCATGCATGTGTCTATGCATATTTATGTACGTGTGTGTGTGTGTATGATAATGTGTGTATGTGCATGCTTGCATATGTGCGTATTTAGGTGTGTTTTGGGACAGACTTGCTGCGGGACAGACTTGCTGCGGGACAGACTTGCCATGGGACATACTTGCTGCGGGACAGACTTGCTGCGGGACAGACTTGCCATGGGACATACTTGCTGCGGGACAGACTTGCTGCGGGACAGACTTGCCATGGGACAGTCTTGCTGCGGGACATACTTGCTGTGGGACAGACTTGCTGCGGGACAGAATGGCTGCAGGACAGACTTGCCATGGGACATACTTGCTGCGGGACAGACTGGTTTCAGTCTTGTAGGACAAACTTGTTACAGGGCAGGCTGGATACATACTTGTTACAGGATGGGTTTAGTACAGACTTGTTACAGGATGGGTTTAGTACAGACTTAGGTACAGGATGGGTTTGGTACAGACTTAGGTACAGGATGGGTTTGGTACAGATTTGTTACAGGATGGGTTTGGTACAGACTTGTTACAGGATGGGTTTGGTACAGACTTGTTACAGGATGGGTTTGGTACAGATTTGTTACAGGATGGGTTTAGTACAGACTTAGTTACAGGATGAGTTTAGTACAGACTTGTTACAGGATGGGTTTGGTACAGATTTGTTACAGGATGGGCTTGTCGTGGACATGGAGATCTACACTAAACATGGAGTTGTCATGAGAAAGACCTGTGACAGGACTGATGTGTTACAGGACAGACGTGTTACAGGACAGACGTGTTACAGGACAGACGTGTTACAGGACAGACGTGTTGCAGGACAGACGTGTTACAGGACAGACGTGTTACAGGACAGACATGTTACAGGACAGACATGGTCTGTACCAGACTTGCAGATCAGTCAGTGGGAGGTCATGAGAGACTTGCAAGAGAAAAAGACTGTGTTGGAGACAGCGAAGCCATGTCTGTGCTGAGCATGGGTGCAGCGGAGGACTGGGTGGACTGATGGACTAGGTGACTGGCAGTGTCTTCAAAGCAGACCCTCCTCCACATGAACTTCACTGCGGCCATTTTGCCAGAAGTGGACCTGGGGCCTCCTTTCTGTTTAACCTGGATGTACCGACAGACTGCAGTACCCTGTACATTACATGCTGTGTTTTGGCCATTGTGGCTAGTGTGATTGGCTGGCTGACCGACTGACCGACCGACTGACCAACCGACCGACCGATTTTAATGAACCCAATGACCCATCAAATGTAAGAGGTACACTCTGATGAGTGCGAAATATGTAAGAGCAAAAATCTCATTTCTGTTATGCCAAGCACAGTTCACATAGTGCCACAGTGTAATTTACCACGTCCGTTACATACCAAGGAAATATATTGGCATAAAACCACAATTTGTATCTTGGACTATTCAGCAACACTATTCATCTTCAGTTAAAGGAAAGGCCAGCTTTCCCTTGCCCGGCATATTTACGACTGCCTGAAGATTTGTCTAGTTTCTCACAGGTGTTTGTGTGCTTAAAAACATGTCCTGTGTGTGTGAGGGTATGTGTATGTGAGGGTGTGTGTGTGTGTGAGGGTGTGTGCATGTGTGTGTGTGTGTGTGCCTGCATGTGTGGGTGTGCCTGCGTGTGCGGTTGGATGTGTGTGTGTGTGCGCCTGCGTGTGTGTGTACCTGCGTGTGTGGGTGTGTGTGTTGGCTGGTGTGTGGCATTGAGAATGAATGAATGAATAGCGTTATACGGCCTGTCAGCCTCTGAGGCTATGAAATGCCTTTGACCACCACAATCACTCCAGCTGAGTGAATCAAGTATCGACTGACCTAGTTATTCGCCGTGTACGAACTTCGTAGAGAGACTTGCGGTCTATTCTCCCCCAACCCACAGACACTGTGTGGCTGCCAGTGGTAGTAGGTGTGTGGAAAGTTTGTATAGGATGGCGTTTAGCAGATATAATTATCCTGTTTTTGTTCAATAATTTTATAAACACACAGATATTTGCTTTTTGATTTGACTTGAGTAGGAACCAGGGATCACACATGGAAACCACTGACCCGTGATACCAGACTGCTGGGTCGTGTTGTCTTGTGTGGTGTCATGTCTTGTGTGGTGTCATGTCTTGTGTGGTGTCATGTCTTGTGTGGTGTCGTGTCGTGTCTTGTGTGGTGTCGTGTCGGGTTATGTCGTGTCTTGTGTGGTGTCGTGTCTTGTGTGGTGTCGTGTTGTGTCTTGTGTGGTGTCGTGTCTTGTGTGGTGTCGTGTCTTGTGTGGTGTCGTGTCTTGTGTCGTGTCGTGTCTTGTGTGGTGTCATGTCTTGTGTGGTGTCATGTCTTGTGTGGTGTCATGTCTTGTGTGGTGTCGTGTCTTGTGTGGTGTCGT
>JAWQFJ010004080.1:52500-61369 GCA_034096865.1 Theodoxus fluviatilis
CACAATCATACACAAGGGAGACAACTCACCTGTACAAACTGGGCGTACTGCCAGGAGTCGACGGGATTGCGGATGACGTAGGTGGCCAACGTCACTGCTGACGTCACAAGGCTCCACAGGAAAAACATGGGGAAGAGTCGAGACTGGACCTGTCCAAACATGTGGCGTGGCAGGCTGTAGAACATGGTCAGCCCTGTAACAGTAGAACATGGTCAGCCCTGTAACAGTAGAACATGGTCAGCCCTGTAACAGTAGAAAATGGTCAGCCCTGTAACAGTAGAACATGGTCAGCCTTGTAACTGTAGAACATGGTCAGCCCTGAAACAGTAGAAAATGGTCAGCCCTGTAACTGTAGAACATGGTCAGCCTTGTAACAGTCGAACATGGTCAGCCCTGTAACAGTACAACATGGTCAGCCATGTAACAGTACAACATAGTCAGCCCTGTAACTGTAGAACATGGTCAGCCTTGTAACAGTAGAACATGGTCAGCCCTGTAACAGTAGAACATGGTCAGCCCTGTAACAGTAGAACATGGTCAGCCCTGTAGCAGCAGAACATGGTCAGCCTTGTAACAGTAGAACATGGTCAGCCCTGTAACAGTAGAACATGGTCAGCCCTGTAGCAGCAGAACATGGTCAGCCCTGTAACAACGGTCATGTAACAATAGAAATAGTGTTGTTACAACACAGTCTTGAAACAGTATTACATGGCCAGTCTATCAGACCAGTAACAACAGAACATAATCCCGTAACCACACGGTCACGTAACAATAAAAACAGTCCAGTAAAAACAGACCTGTAACAACACAGTTCTCCAACAACACGGTAATTTTAAAGTAGAAGTAGTCAGTTCAGTAATAGTAGGGTATGGTCAGTAATGAAACGAACGAACATGGTCAGTCTTGTAACACTGCTATGTTGTGAAGGTGCTGGAATATACTAGAAAATTGCAGTGTCTTCGAGATGACGTAACGTAACCAGGGCGTGGCAGACGCTTTCGTGGGTCACGTGACTGCGCAGATTGGAGGCTGTTCGGACGCTTCTCGTTAGTGCTCGATTGTTCTAGAAGGCACCCAAAATGTTTCCAAGGCTTGAGTGCGGGCGTGTGACAGACCACACACGACAGAGGAAGGCGAGAGTGCGGGCGTGTGACAGACCACACACGACAGAGAAAGGCGTGAGTGCGGGCGTGTGACAGACCACACACGACAGAGGAAGAAGCTGTGAGTGCGGGCGTGTGACAGACCACACACGACAGAGGAAGAAGCTGTGAGTGCGGGCGTGTGACAGACCACAAACGACAGAGGAAGAAGCTGTGAGTGCGGGCGTGTGACAGACCACACACGACAGAGGAAAGCTTGAGTGACGGCGTGTGACAGACCACACACGACAGAGGAAGAAGCTGTGAGTGGGGGCGTGTGACAGACCACACACGGCAGAGGAAGAAGCTGTGAGTGCGGGCGTGTGACAGACCACACACGACAGAGGAAGAAGCTGTGAGTGCGGGCGTGTGACAGACCACACACGACAGAGGAAGAAGCTGTGAGTGCGGGCGTGTGACAGACCACACACGACAGAAGAAGAAGCTGTGAGTGCGGGCGTGTGACAGACCACACACGACAGAGGAAGAAGCTGTGAGTGCGGGCGTGTGACAGACCACACACGACAGAGGAAGAAGCTGTGAGTGCGGGCGTGTGACAGACCACACACGACAGAGGAAGAAGCTGTGAGTGCGGGCGTGTGCAGACCACACACGACAGAGGAAGAAGCTGTGAGTGCGGGCGTGTGACAGACCACACGCGACAGAGGAAGGCGAGAGTGCGGGCGTGTGGCAGACCACACACGACAGAGGAAGAAGCTGTGAGTGCGGGCGTGTGACAGACCACACACGACAGAGGAAGAAGCTGTGAGTGCGGGCGTGTGACAGACCACACGCGACAGAGGAAGGCGTGAGTGCGGGCGTGTGACAGACCACACACGACAGAGAAAGGCTTGAGCGCGGGCGTGTGACAGACCACACACGACAGAGGAAGAAGCTGTGAGTGCGGGCGTGTGACAGACCACACGCGACAGAGGAAGCTGTGAGTGCGGGCGTGTGACAGACCACACGCGACAGAGGAAGAAGCTGTGAGTGCGGGCGTGTGACAGACCACACGCGACAGAGGAAGCTGTGAGTGCGGGCGTGTGACAGACCACACACGACAGAGAAAGGCTTGAGTGCGGGCGTGTGACAGACCACACACGACAGAGGAAGAAGCTGTGAGTGCGGGCGTGTGACAGACCACACGCGACAGAGGAAGCTGTGAGTGCGGGCGTGTGACAGACCACACGCGACAGAGGAAGCTGTGAGTGCGAGCGTGTGACAGACCACACGCGACAGAGGAAGAAGCTGTGAGTGCGGGCGTGTGACAGACCACACATGACAGAGGAAGCTGTGAGTGCGGGCGTGTGACAGACCACACACGACAGAGGAAGGCGAGAGTGCGGGCGTGTGACAGACCACACACGACAGAGGAAGCTGTGTGTGCGGGCGTGTGACAGACCACACACGACAGAGGAAGAAGCTGTGAGTGCGGGCGTGTGACAGACCACACGCGACAGAGGAAGAAGCTGAGTGCGGGGATGTGACAGACCACACACGACAGAGGAAGGCGAGAGTGCGGGCGTGTGACAGACCACACGCGACAGAGGAAGGCGAGAGCCCAAGAAGAAAAGCAAGTGCAAAAAGTCCTCCAAAAGGAGTGATCGAGTCATCCATGGAATCCACGTGATCCAGTAGGCCTACCAAGAGTGAGAGCCCACGTGACCCAGGCAAGTGAGAGAGCGCACCATGGAGATAGATGACACGCACAAGAGCGGGAATTACAGCGATTGTACCTTCCGAGATCCTGTCTTGAGAATGAATTAATTATTGTCATGCTGATTACTGATTTGTGTCGCTGTGTATCGACCATGCAGTGTGATGCAGTGTGATGCAGTGTGATGCAGTGTGATGCAGTGTGATGCAGTGTGATGCAGTGTGATGCAGTGTGATGCAGTGTGATGCAGTGCGTGAACAAAGTTTTTCCAAAACGACCACCGTATTTTGTGGACTTCGGCTTCCCGGCGCAAGCTCGGAGAACCCCCGCACAGACAGGAGAACCCCCGCACAGACAGGAGAACCCCCGCACAGACAGGAGAACCCCCGCACAGACAGGAGAACCCCCGCACAGACAGGAGAACCCCCGCACAGACAGGATTGTGCTAAGGAGACACGGCGCAAGCTTGGAGAACCAGCGCACAGACAGGATTGTGCTAAGGAGACACGGCGCAAGCTCGGAGAACCAGCGCACAGACAGGATTGTGCTAAGGAGACACGGCGCAAGCTCGGAGAACCAGCGCACAGACAGGATTGTGCTAAGGAGACACGGCGCAAGCTCGGAGAACCAGCGCACAGACAGGATTGTGCTAAGGAGACACGGCGCAAGCTCGGAGAACCAGCGCACAGACAGGATTGTGCTAAGGAGACACGGCGCAAGCTCGGAGAACCAGCGCACAGACAGGATTGTGCTAAGGAGACACGGCGCAAGCTTGGAGAACCAGCGCACAGACAGGATTGTGCTAAGGAGACACGGCGCAAGCTTGGAGAACCAGCGCACAGACAGGATTGTGCTAAGGAGACACGGCGCAAGCTCGGAGAACCAGCGCACAGACAGGATTGTGCTAAGGAGACACGGCGCAAGCTCGGAGAACCAGCGCACAGACAGGATTGTGCTAAGGAGACACGTCGCAAGAGATGCATGGTCAACCCTGACACAGCGCAACTTGACCAGTTCTGGAGACCGCTGTGTCTGTCCACACTGACAAGCACCCAGTGACCTTTGCAGCGATCACTTCAAAGCAGTTCAGTTTACTGCAGACATGTCGATACGCATGGCGTAGACCTGTCCCCTCAAAATCTGTCCAGTGTGTGACATGAGGCGTCTCTTCCCCCACCCCCACCCCCACCCCACCCCCACCCCGCCAACCCCCCAGCACCCCCCGGGGTTGGGGGTGATAATTGACCCACCGCGCATCCCTCTGCTGTTCGTGAGATTCGAGACGTTTGTGGACATCGGGACTTGATCTTGCTCCAGCCAGCTCTGGTCACGTTCGTGACCAATAACTTTACATGCCCTACAAAGGCTGAAAGGCCGTAAAAATCCATTCATACATTCATTCATTCATTCATTCATTCATTCACTCATTCATTCACTCTCTCTACTTTCTTCCCATCTGACTCCTACGCTGTCCATTTCACACTCCACGTTTCCTCTCCTGTAATTTGCCTGGCGTTTTTTTCCAGTTTGCTCAGAAAATAGAGAGTAGCGTGGAGGTGGGGTGAAGGGTATTTCAAGGAGAAGCAGAGGGCATGGGGGTGGGAGAAGGGGGTGGGAGAAGGGGGTGGGGGCTGGGCAAGGAAGCGGGAGTGGGGGGGGGGGGGGGTACCAGCTCTCTCTGTCAGACAGCAGCTGCCTCCACCGTCATCTAGATCACGCGCCCTGGCACTCACAAGTTGTGCGTGGACAGCGGGGAGGAGAACACGCAGCACAGTGAAGCACAGCATGGCACAATAAAATATTACACAACACAGCACAGCAAAACGCATCACAACACAACATAATCAATCACAACACAACACAGTGAATCACAGCACAACACAGCACAGTGAAGCACAACACAGCACAGTACAGCAGAACATAACACAACACAACATAGCACAGCACTACACAGCACAGCAAAACATAACACAACACAACACAGCATAACACAACACAGCAGAGTGAAGCACAACACAGCACAGCACAGCAAACATAACACAACACAGCACAGCACTACACAGCACAGCAAAACATAACACAACACAGCACAGCACTACACAGCACAGCACAGTGAAGCACAACACAGCACGGCACAGCAAAACATAACACAACACAGCACAGCACTACACAGCACAACACAGCACAGCACAGTGAAGCACAACACAGCACAGTGACGCACAACACAGCACAGCAAAACAACACAACACAGCACAGCACTACACAGCACAGTGAGGCACAACACAGCACAGTGACGCACAACACAGCACAGCAAAACAACACAACACAGCACAGCACTACACAACACAGCACAGTGAGGCACAACACAGCACAGTGACGCACAACACAGCACAGTGACGCACAACACAGCACAGCAAAACATAACTCAACACAGCACAGCACTACACAGCACTGCACTACACAGCACAGCACAGTGAAGCACAACACACCCAGCACAGCAAAACACATCACAACACAGAACTACACAGCACAACACAGCACAGCACAGTGAAGCATAACCCAGCACAGCACAGCAAAACACAGCACAACACATCACAGAACTACGCAGCACAACACAGCACAGCACAGCACAACACAGCACAGTGCAGCACAACACAGCACTGCACAGCAAAACATAGCACAGTGAAGCACAACACAACACAGAACAGTACAACACAACACAACACATCACAATACAACACAACGCGGCACGGTAAAGCACAACACAGCACAGTGAAGCACAGCACAGCACAACACAACACAGCACAACACTACACAGCACATCACCACACCACACAGCACAACACAACACAGTACAACACAGCACAACACAACACAGCACATCACAGCACAACACAACACATCACGGCACAACACCACACCACACAACACAGCACAACACAGTACAACACAGCACAACACTACACAGCACAGCACACGTTTTTGGGCGAGTAAGCAATACACAAATCTCATCATGTTGCATTTGCTTTGAGGAAGGCTGTTGTTATGTGTTGACTCCAGCCAAAAACCAAGGCTACAGCAAAATGTTGTTATGTTGTACTGTTATGTGGGGATTATCTTCAGCCGTGGTAAGCTCCTAACATAACAACTGGCATTCTCTGGAGACAGAGATCAAATCCCCTGAAGACGGAGTGTGGCTGCCTATATGGCGGTGTGTTCAAAAACAGTCACACATGCAATCATCTCACCCACTTGGATGATCCTGAGAGTGTTTAGCCCAGGTACGCAACAACAACAACGACAACAACAACAACAACAACAACATGGAGGGACAGAGCTCAGTGGGGGATAGGGGGTAGGGGGGTAGGGGGCGGGAGGGGGGGTAGGGAGGGGGGGGGGGGGAGAGAAGAAAAAATCGGTATTGATCTTTCCCACAGAAACCTGTTCTGGACACGACCTTTAGAAAATCCTCAGGTCAGAGGTCACCACTTGACGGGAGCGCTGCAAACACTTCTTCCTCGTGGGTTGTTCCCTGCGGCAAGTGGGTCTCTCAATGAATGAATGAACGAATGAATGAACGAATGAATGAATGAACGAATTCATGAATGGATGTGTGACCGAAGCTTATGGCCTATTCAGCCTTAGAAGACTTAGTAAGGTCATCGTCTAAAGAGTCAGTAGAGCTCGATCGTTACGGTAAAAGATTTTTCTGGTCTTTCTCCGTCACCGGAACGCATAGGGGGACGCGGTAACTTCATTCTACCCCAATCCACAAGTGGGGGTAGGGGCGGGGGGAAGGGGAGCGGGAGGGGGGAGGGTGGCTCTGTGAACATTTAAATTTCAGCCAGAGCTGTGTTAGCACGGCGTCATCGTCAAGTCAAACATCTCCAACAACCTTTCCGTGCCGAGAGTAAACGTCCTTCTTTCCCCTCCATGTCGGTCTCATGTCTGTCATGACAGCATCTCCAACAACCTTTCCGTGCCGAGAGCAAACGTCCTTCTTTCCCCTCCATGTCGGTCTTATGTCTGTCATGACAGCATCTCCAACAACCTTTCCGTGCCGAGAGCAAACGTCCTTCTTTCCCCTCCATGTCGGTCTCATGTCTGTCATGACAGCATCTCCAACAACCTTTCCGTGCCGAGAGCAAACGTCCTTCTTTCCCCTCCATGTCGGTCTCATGCCTGTCATGACAGCCATGGCCTCCAGCACTGTCCTTCCCTCCCTGACAGCACACAGCCATCCTACAGCACTGTCCTTCCCTCCCTGACAGCACACAGCCATCCTACACCTACAGCACTGTCCTTCCCTCCCTGACAGCACACAGCCATCCTACAGCACTGTCCTTCCCTCCCTGACAGCACACAGCCATCCTACAGCACTGTCCTTCCCTCCCTGACAGCACACAGCCATCCTAGTTTACTCGGCCTGGGCTGTACGCCCGTTCAGGAAGACATGGACGGAATGAGGAAACAGCAGCAGCAGACGACGACGACGACGACGACAAGGAAGGCAACGGAGGAGGAGGAAACGGAGGAGGAGATAACGGAGGAGGAGGAGGCAACGGAAGAGGAGGAGGAGATAACGGAGGAGGAGGCAACGGAGGAGAGGCAACGGAGGAGAGGCAACGGAGGAGAGGCAACGGAGGAGGAGGAGGAGGAGGAGAGATAAAGAGGAGGAGGAGGAGGAGGGAGGATGATAGGGACCCGCGAGTACGGAGAGAGCTGGAACTCATGAGGGAAGGCAGAGAGAGGCCGGCGGATTGATGAGGAGTGAAGGGAGGGATACGGAGGGAGAGAGAGGAGAGAGAGAGAGAGGAGTGGAAGCTAGATGGGAGACGATGAGCCGTTTTGGTTGTCGAGGATTCTGGAGCGTTGGTGGCTCTGAAGATGCGTTTGTTTGGGGCCCGAGAACGGAGAGGAGGAGGTGAGCGGGAGAGAGAGATGGAGAGGGGAGGGAGAGGAGAGACAGACGGAGATTTCGAGGGGAGAGGGGAGGGAGTGGGAAAATCGAACGAGGAGAAGGACCACTAGCGAGAAGAGGAGGAGACTCGGACTCGATGGCTCGAGGCGATGAAGAGGGTTGCTTCGGACTGGAGGGAGGAGTGCGAGAGGAGAAAAAGAGACCCCCTCTAGCACCACCGACCCCGAGAGATCGGCCAGACCGCAAGAGCCCAGGGAGAGCAGGGCCCGGAACCAAATGAGTTTGTGGGGGGGGTGGGGGGCGGGGGGGGGGGGGGGTCCTTTTGGTTTGGGGGGGACAAATAAGCGAATCTCTTAAGTGAAAGTTGGGCCAAGCAAACGGTGAGAGCCAAGCCAAAGCCAGCCTACGCCTTGAAAAAGCCAACGAAAATAGAGCCAAGCAAGCACAGAGCCCAGTAAGCCACGATTTGGAGCCAAACAGATCCGAGCGCGCGCCTGCAAAGCAGGAGGCGCCCGCAGCAAACTAGGGAGGGGGGTTCCGGGGGGGTGGGGGTGGGGGGGACCGAGGGGGGTCCGGCGGGGACACCCCCCCCCCCCCCGGAACCCGGAAGATTTTTTGAAAAAAAAAAAAAAAAAAATGAAAAAAAAAAAAGAAAAAAAAAAAAAAAAAAAACACAAAAAAAAAACAGAATAAAAAAAAAGGTTTTCTTAAAATCTGTGCATCTGGTGCCATTCTGGTCTTGTTTTGAGGGGTAAGAGCAGCATTGTTTTGTGAGACACACACAAAAAATATAATATTAAAAAAACTAACAAACCAAGGTACATGCTTTTTCTAGGGGGGGGGGGGGGGGGTCCGGAACCCCTGGAACCACCCCCCCCCCCCCCCTGGTCGGCCCTGGAGAGAGGAGAGAGAGATAGGAGGGAGAGAGAGAGAGCAGAGGAGTAGAGAGGAGACGAGGGAGAGAGAGTGAGGAGAGAGAGGGAGAGAGAGAGAGAGAGAGAGAGAGAGAGAGAGAGAGAGAGAGGGGAGGGGGGGACATATGGCGGGACAGATCAAATGCCACCAACAACTGTCACCAAACTCGAAGCACGCCGGTAGTGACTTCACGTACCTGCCACAAGCGTGACCCAGAGCTGGGCGCCGAAATTG
>JAWQFJ010004091.1:5000-18620 GCA_034096865.1 Theodoxus fluviatilis
GAACCCCCCCAGGCAGCTTTGCCGCCGCTGATCCTGTCGGCGGTGCGCACACACTTCTCCACATCTGTGACAGTGACACTTTCTCATTTGCGCTTCCTCTGGGATATATGGACTGCTATTGAGTGTAGTATGGGGGGGGGGGGGGGGGAGTTGGTCTTCTTTTTGGTTTTAGGTGCAGTCTTATCTCTTATGTCTGTGTGCAGCTGCGTGAGTGGCGTGAGTGATGTACATAGGGAAATGTCCATATGTTTTTTGTATAAACGGCGTGTTAGGGTGTGTAAGTGATGCGTGTGTTTGGCTTTTTGTTTTGTTTCTTTTAGCCTTCATCACTTAGTTTTCCTCGTGCTCGTTTTTTTAAAATGATGTCACTTGGCGGAATAAATTACTGTGAACTGTGAACTGTGATGGATGGATGGATGGATGGATGGATGGATGGATGGATGGATGGATGGATGGATGGATGGATGGATGGATGGATGGATGGATGGATGGGTGGGTGGAAGGATCGATGGATGGATGGATGGATGGGTGGGTGGGTGGGTGGATGGTTCGATGGATGGATGGATGGATGGATGGATGGATGGATGGATGGATGAGTGGATGGATGGATGAATGGGTGGGTGGGTGGGTGGAAGGATGGATGGATGGATGGATGGATGGATGGATGGATGGGTGGGTGGGTGGGTGGATGGATGGATGGATGGATGGATGGATGGATGGATGGATGGATGGATGGATGGTGGATGCAATGATGGATGGTGGATGGATGGATGGATCAATGGGTGGATGGATGGATGGATATGTGGATGGATGGATGGATGGATGGATGGATGGATGGATGGATGGATGGATGGATGGATGGATGGATGGATGGATGGATGGGTGGGTGGATGGGTGGGTGGATGGATGGATTTATAGATGAATGGATGGATGGATGGATGGATAAATGGATGGATGAATGGATGGATGGATGGGTAGGTAGGTGGACGGATGTCTGGATGGATAATGAATACTGGATGGATGGATGTACACATAAATCACAAACGATAGAGGAAGAATGAAATAATGAATTGATCGATTATTAGATTGGTGGCTGGCTGGCTGGATAATACATAGATGGATAGAAGAAAACAGTTTAGATTAAACTTACTCGTGCATGACGTCCACAGCCAAGGCCCGGGGTCTCGTCAACCCTTGGTCACGTACAATCCGATGGGACCCGCCGTCTGTGTCCATGACTCCAATGCTATGAACGTTGTAGTCGCTGTAGAAGACCAGCTGCAGTATGTGGTCCACTGCCAGCCCTGTAGGGTTTGTACCTTGATGTGGAACACAAGAGGTCAAATCAGACACGCTGTTGGAAATAAGTTGTGCTCAAGCTTACATGGCTACAGGTCATAGAAGCACACAAGCTCGCCTCACTCAAACATCAGCTCATGTTGCACAACAGGGTACATTTTATTGAAGAGTGAAATGTATTATTGGCATGGTTAGTCACCCTGTAAATATTTGTACGAGCTTCAGTTTCATGACTTGATTCATACATAGTTGTTCACTGGATGCCACGTTCTGTCTTTGTAGCAAGACTGACAGTTCTAATGACAAGTTGTTTGGCCGATGATTTAACTTGTCCCCTTTCAGTATCTTTTGTTTGATGGTTTTTCTCGTTTGTAAATGTTGAATACTTATTTTTCGTGGATTTTTGTTTAGTAGTATGTTCGTCAATTTAGTTTTGTTTCATCGTGCATCAGCTCGTCAGAGATTTCCTTGCGTATCCCTGGGGAGTGACTGAAACAAGGTGATTGGTTGTGTTCCTTCCATACAGCCTGAGTGGACGTCTGCCTGTTTGTCTCTCTCTTGTCACTCGGTAGAGCAGGCACTCCCATACAGTAGAGAGCGGCAGGTTCCGTGTTCTATGCTGCAAGGATCCAAGGGTGGCACCCTTGCATTGTTTTTTACGCAGCTTTTTCGTTCTCGCCACCCTGGTGTTCATTGATGCATCGGTGGTTAGCCACCTTCTGTTGAGAAACTTTGTTGCAGAATGAAATTAGACTGGTGAGCTGAGACGGCTGCTGCTGAAGTTTCTCTCTCGAATAGCAGTCTCTTTCGCGTTTGCAGTTTTCGAACACTGGGGGTACTGGGGGATTAGATTCCACTGCTCAGTCTTCGTCTTTGCCTTTGTTCCTCCAGCCGTCCAGGTGAGTTTACGTTTCTCTGCAAGTTCCATGACCTCTGACCCCATGTGTCTGAATGAGTTTTGCTCCTCTGTCATCCACTACCAGCTGTCACGGTCGATGCCGCCAGCTTCATGTCACTATCAAGCCACAGGTTGACAGTATGAATAACCAGAAACAAATGTATATAGGGAAAAAAGAAAGATCTCGTCATGACCGAGTTTTGAACCGAGGTCCTCTGGGTTCGTAGACTGGGCCACCGGTACTTGTTGTCATAGAATTCAAAATTGTCTTTTAGGCTTTTCTAAGAGTTTTCATAGAATGTGATAATAGAACAGGAACTCGTCATCACCCAGAAGTCTCCTTCTCCCTGTAAGACACTTTTCCTCTGACCGTTGGAGAAAGAGGAAGTCTCCAGAAATTCTCTTTCCTACCTGAGGCATTTGTGAAGGAATGATTTCCTTCCTAATGTGGGCACTAATGTTTTCCAAGATTGGAATCTTGGTGTATTTCATTTCGTTAATGAATGGAATTAGGAAGTGAGAAGTTTGGCTGGATACACACAGGTGGATAAACTTTGCGTTGGACTGGTGAGTGTTCATCTCCTTTTTAGATAGCCACGTATATGAATGGATAGTTTCAGTTTATTGCTTGTAAATTCTTGTTATTGAGCTTATCATTATTTAGGGTAGTTATTTGTAAGAGTTGAAGAATAGGAATTTTAGCAAATTTTAAAAAGAGAGTGACGTCAACTTGAAGGTTTTCTTTTTTGAATACGTCACGACTTGACCCAGTTGCACAACTAAAAACTTGTACATTTGTTTTTATGAAGCTAGGCTTGTCTTGTCTTTGTGAAATTTTTATTATCAGGGTTGATAAACCTTGGTAACGTTTTCTATATGGAAACTTTTATCCCTCCAGGTTTACTGGAGGTCCTACAGACTTTATCCCTCCAGGTTTACTGGAGGTCCTACAGACTTTATCTGTCTGTCTGTCTGTCTGTCTGTCTGTCTGTCTGTCTGTCTGTCTGTCTGTCTGTCTGTCTGTCTGTGTGTCTGTCTGTCTGTCTGTCTGTCTGTCTGTCCCGACTTCACGGCTGATTTCTCAAAAACTACTGGACGGATTTCCTTGACATTTTGCACACTTACTGGAAGCTAGGTCCGATTGAATGTATAAAATTTTCAGAATCGAGGTTTGAAGAGAAAGTGGTTTTTTAAGGTCGTAAACTCGAAAGCACCTCCCTAATTTGTGAGTTGATGGAACGGCGAAATACCAAATGTGTGACGTGATCAATAACGTGACGTAATTTTATCTGTTCGTCTGTCTCTCTGTTCCGACTTAACGGCTGATTTCTCAAAAACTACTGACGGATTTCCTTGACATTTTGCACACTTACTGAAAGTTAGGTCCGATTGAATGTGTCAAATTTTCAGCATCGAGGTTTGAAGAGAAAGTGGTTTATTTAGGTCGTAAACTCGAAAACCCTCCCCTCGTATCTGTTTACGGAACAGCGGAAATGCGTAGCCTAATTGAAATCGAGTCAGAGTTATCTTTTCCTACTTCAGCAAAAACAATGGCTCCTTCGTATGTTGAACGTCTACATTGAACAAATACTTTTCCGTCTGCATTTCTCGTACTGGCACAACTTGGTGACTTAAAGAAGTCGCTCCACTCCACGTCTACGAGATCATTGTACAATTTGTACGCCTCTATTAGGTCACCACGAATCCTTCTTCCCCTCACTCAATAGTGACTACCAAGTTCTGTTCGTGTGGCCTAATGGCAGTGAATCGATAATAAACTTACCAGAAATAGACCTTGAGTATCCTAAAATGTACAAGACCACTCAAATTTCATGAACTATCATCCATTTTCCTACAATTTACAGTGCAAAATACGAACCGAGGGAGTGTACGGGAAAGAACGTTATAATTGCTTTACAAACACGTAGTAACGTCAGTTGGCGAATGGCTTAGATGGCAGAGCATTGGACTATTGTAACGTTAGGTCATGCGTTGGTTCGAATCCGCGCTGAAACTTTTTTTTCACCCTCTTTTTTCGAGAGGTTGCGGGTTCGAACCCGACCAGTTTTGCGTGTTTTTTTGTGTTTTTTCCCCATCTTTTCTCGAGAGGTTGCGGGTTCGAACCCAATCTTTAAAAAAATATTAAATGCCAAAACCTGGAGGTTCAGCGCCAGCGATTTTTATCATTATTTAGGGTAGTTATTCGTTAGAGTTGAAGAATAGGAGTTTCAGCAAATTTTAAAAAGAGAGTGACCTCAACTTGAAGGTTTTCTTTTTTGAATACGTCACGACTTGACCCAGTTGCACAACTAAAAACTTTGACATTTGTTGTTATGAAGCTAGGCTTGTCTTGTCTCTGTGAAATTTTCATTATCAGGGTTGATAAACCTTGGTAACGTTTTCTATGTGGAAACTTTTATCATTAAATGTGAATTGGGACTTGTATTATGGGGATCCGGTGTAATATTGTTTTTAGCACCTGCCTTGCTGTTGCCACGGCATTGATGGACAATCCGGACCACGTACCTTGGCCTTGGGCCGGGGCTGAGTGGAAGGTTTCCTCGGCGGAACACCATTCTGGACTTTGAGGGAGGTGGCCACGTGTGGTTGGTTGGGACCCATCCGTTCGTCGGGGGTCCCAGTGGAGATCCTCGGCGGCCGGCTGAATCTTGGGGGATTCGGGAACTCTTTCGGGAGATTCGGGAACTCTTTGGGGGGATTCGGGAACTCTTCGGGGGGGATTCAGGAACTCTTTGGGGAGGACAGTGTATTTATGGAGAGGGTTTTGATTCTGAACTTATAATTTTTGTACTCTACTTCGGGAGATCAAATTGTCTTCCCTTATTCTGTTATGAGTCAAGAACTGTGTTAGAAATATTTTGTTTTTAGAGTGATGAGAGTGTAGTGATGTCCTGGTTGTGGTTGTCTCAATATAATACATCTCTTGTTTAGTTACTCTGAAATTGTGTTATATCTTGTCAGAAGTGGATGAATATCTTTGATTGATTGCTTGTATGCATCAAGATCAACCAAAGCAAATCTGTCTATCATTTCGGATAAAAGAACCCAAGGAGCAATTACTGTGATCCCAATCTCAGTTATTGGTCCTGACAGTCACGCTTGCAAACAGCCGTGACAAGGCGTGACACTACAACCGGTCTGAACCCTGTTGACAGTTTGCTGTGTAGTGTGGCTGTGTGGAGTTCTATGGCACCGACTATAACGAGAATAACTGCTTATCTCCCGACTCGACCCTAGCATTGGTCCGCTTCATTCTAGAACACAACGCCTTCCTCTTTGGCAACGAGAAATACCTCAGAAACACGGCACAGCCATGGGAACCTGATGCCCAGCTTGGTTGCCACGTCATTATTGGCCAGTAGCCAGGAGCCCAGGGAGCCCACGACCAGTGCCGATACGCGGCGAGGACGGCGTGTGGTGCGCCCATCTCGCTTCCTGTGAGGAGGACTGTACCTTCCGTGACAGAGAGGACAGTGGCCTAGCAGACCTCGACCCCGTGGACTGGGTAGAGGTTACTGGGAGGAAGCTTACGCCCATGTGTCAGGTCTTGCATTGTCGCCACCCACTCTCCCTTCTATGGAATACCCGTTGCTTGATTTGTACACATTTGATGGTCAATGTATATTTCGTAGATGTTAGGAATAAAAACCGCTGGCGCTGAACCTCCAGGTTTTGGCATTAAAAAAAAGAAAAGAAAAAAAAGATCGGGTTCGAACCCGCAACCTCTCGAGAAAAGAGGGGGGAAAAACACACAAAAACACACAAAAAAACAGATTGGGCTCGAACCCACAACCTCTCGAAAAAAGAGAGGAAAACCAAGTTTCAGCGCAGAATCGAACCTGGTCACGCATGACCAAGGGTCCAATGCTCTACCAAATGTGCCATTGAAAACTGATATGGCTGAGTGTTTGTAAAACATTTATAACGTTATTTTACGTGGCCACACGAGCAGCTAAATCTCAACCGGCTGAATAAAAGCAAAGGAGTCTGTGCGGGGGTGAGTCTCAGATCTGCCTTTGAAATTGAACGTTACTGCTCATTGCTCGTGCAAGGCTGGGTAAGTGTAGATTTTTTAAAAATCATTTATCTGTTACGTGTTTGATGGAGTAACCTAAGCTCGCATTCCAAAATTGTAGAACCTACTGTTGAAGTGTTGTGTGTGGAGCCAAAAAGCTTGCGCAACTGTCATTCGTACTGACTGTCCTTTGCACTGACCATCCTTTGCATTAACTGTCCTTCACACTGACTGTTCTATGCACTGACAAGGAGATTGTCATGAAGGAGAGGAGGGGAAGTGCGCTTTCTACAGTGGGTAAAGATCTAGCAGTCCGCTCCAAGTTTTTGTCGTGCTCACCAGTGCTTCGGACACGTGCTGGTCATTCTGTGCACTGGTCAGTGTGAAAGTGCATAGGACAGTCAGTGCATCGGGCAGTCAGTGCATAGAACAGCCAGTGTGAAGGACAGTTAATGCAAAGGACAGTCCGTGCATAGGACAGTCAGTGCGAAGAACAGTTGCGCAAGCTTTTTGGCTCCACACACAACACTATAACAGTAGGTTCTACAATTTTGGAATGCGAGCTTAGGTTACTCCAAAAAAACACATAACAGATAAATGATTTTTAAAAAACAACACTTACCCAGCCTTGCACGAGCAATGAGGATGGTTGATTTTTTGCTTAGCAGCGTCAAGATGGAAAGAAAGTGGATGTGGTGCTTCATTTTTTCGCATTGATCTGAAGCACCGAGCTGTCACCTCCACCGTTTAATCCTCTTGCTCATAGATCTTAATTTTGTCTAAATAACATGAGTAGTATTTATTCATACCCCTGTCTATCACAGTCTGAGAAATCTTCTCACTGTCTGGCAAAAATGAGACACAAATGCTGTCCGGAATACAACGCGATGAGTCAGTCTGCGTTCCGTGGAAACCATTTTGCCGCCTGCATGTGTTATCACGTGAGCTACAGCGAGAAAAGGGCGTGGCTGTGGAGGGGGTCAAGGCCATCCATTAGGCTATTCCGTCAATTGACATTTGAGGGGTGGTGGTTTCGAGTTTACGACCTACATAAATCACTTTCTTTTCAAACCTTGATGCTGAAAATTTGATACGTTCAGTCGGACCTAACTTCCAGTAAGTGTGCAAAATGTCAAGGAAATCCGTCCCGAAGGTTTTGAGATATCAGCCGTTAAGTCGGGACTGACAGACAGACGAACAGATAAAATTACGTCATGTTCTTCGCCGTCAAATGATGACGTCATAATTTTGCATTTCGCCATTCCGTCAATTGACTATTTAGGGAGGTGCTTTCGAGTTTACGACCTTAAAAAACCACTTTCTCTTCAAACCTCGATTCAGAAAATTTGATACCTTCAATCGGACCTAACTTCCAGTAAGTGTGCAAAATGTCAAGGAAATCCGTCCAGCAGTTTTTGAGAAATCAGCCGTTAAGTCGGGACAGGCAGACGGACACACACACAGATAAAAACCGCTGGCGCTGAACCTCCAGGTTTTGGCATTAAAAAAAGAAAAGAAAAAAACAGATCGGGTTCGAACCCGCAACCTCTCGATAAAAGAGGGGGAAAACACACCCACAAAAAACCCCACAAAAAACCAGGTCGGGTTCGAACCCACAACCTCTCGAAAAAAGAGAGAAAAAAAAGTTTCTGCGCAGAATCGAACCTTGTCACGCATCACCAAGAGTTCAACACTCTACGAAATGAGCCAGTGAACACCTGGTGTGACCCAGCAGAAAATATGTCCGGCAGCTGGTTTTTGTCGACAGACCATGAACTGTTTGGTATTTCATACAGATCTAACCCATCAACGTCAATAATCTTCTCGTAGTACCGTTTATTTGCGTCTGCTGGTAGACGATCAACAAAAGGAGAAGCCATTGCTTTGCTGATGTAGGAAAAGATAACTCTGTTTGACGATCTCCATTAGGCTATTCCGTCTATTGACATATGAGGGGTGGTGGTTTCGAGTTTACGACCTAAATAAATCACTTTCTATTCAAACCTCGATTCTTAAAATTTGATACATTCAATCGGACCTAACTTCCAGTAAGTGTGCAAAATGTCAAGGAAATCCGTCCAGAAGGTTTTGATATATCAGCCGTTAAGTCGGGACTGACAGACAGACTTACAAATAAAATTACGTCATGGTATTCGCCGTTAAATGATGACGTAATAAATTTGCATTTCGCCATTCCGTCAATTGAATATTTAGGGAGATGCTTTCGAGTTTACGACCTTAAAAAACGACGTTCTTTTGAAACCTTGCTTCTGAAAATGTGACACATTCAATCAGACCTAACTTCCAGTAAGTGTGCAAAACGTCAAGGAAATCCGTACAGTAGTCTTTGAGAAATCAGCCGTTAAGTCGGGACAGACAGACAGACACACACACACACAGATAAAGTCTGTAGGACCTCCAGTAAACCTGGAGGGATAAAGTCTGTAGGACCTCCAGTAAACCTGGAGGGATAAACTGAATTAAATTCTACTGTCTACAAGTCTGTGTTAGTTTGATTAAATAGGTGTAGTAAGACCGATGATGTCAATTCGGTCTTTTTAAAAGGAGTTAATGTTATAAAGTACTGGAAAATGCCAGAGCATTGTAAAAACGTCCAGCTATAACGTGGATATCCCCCAACAAGGCAGTTGCTTAGTTACGTGACGTAATTCAGCGCGGCGTTTTTTTTTATTCGTGTCACGGGATGTCCTACGTCAGCCTGGCCACGAGAATGTTATGCACGTTTCTAGAATGCCGAAGAAGCCCCCGTGGAAAGTATGAAACCCGCGCGAGCACGTGTACGCGAGAGAGCGCAAACGTGAGGACGCCAACACAGGGGAGTGCGAAGGAACACGAGCGAAGATCCTCCTATGGAGTGCTTTGACGTGACGTCATCAGTTTGTGTGTGGTAGACAATGAGCCCTCAAGCACGCCTACATTGCAAGCCATTCGCTACTCTTTGTCAACTTCGAAGTAAATTGCTCACGCCGCACCTGATAGACATCCACCAAACCAATCGGAAAAGCAGAGGATGTAGCAGTGTTTATGTCTCGCTTATTAACTGTTGTCATCAAAGCGGAATAAAAGCTGCACGAATTCAAACTCGCAAAAACCTGAGTCGTTCCTGTGGTAAACGATATGGCGACTGTGTGTAAACTTTGAAACACACTTTAGTGTTGGCCTTGATGCGATCTTATTCACCACATACACTACTCTCCCGGTGACAAAACTAAAAATTACGGCATCAGTGTTCACTTCTGGGCTGATGACTGCCAACAGCTGAAGTCCCTCCAACCAACGGCTGAAGTTGTTCATGTCGCTGTTAATGATGTCGTATGCAGCGACACTACTGAGTCATGGACGTCAGCCAACTATTTAAAACTGAATGATTCCAAGACTGTCGTACTATTGCTGGGCAGACGTGCAGAGGGACTCGCTGAAAATCTAGAGGAAACCATAACTGCTGAAACAATGGTTCCTCTTTCAATTTCTGTGTAGACCCTGGGGGTGGTGCTTAGCATGCATCGTCAGGCCGTTCAGATCCTGCAAACCGGCTTCTGAGAGTTGAGGAACTTAGCCAGGGAGAGGCATCTAATGACATACCTTTGCGTCCGCAACGATATTGTCAAGGCTGGAATATCGCTATGCGCTCCTTGCAGAAGCACTCCCATACCTTTTAAAGAGATTGCAGATTCTTCAGAATGCAGCCGCCAGGGTGGTTTCAAAGAAAAACAGATCACATCACTCCGGTCCCCAAGGCTCTCCACTGGCTTCCGGTACGAGAGAGAGTTAGATACAAGCTGGGCGTTTTTGCTCACTCTTGCTTCTACTCCACCGCTCCTTCCTATCTTCAAGATATCGCCCACAGTACAAAGCTAGCAGAGCCCAACGCCCTGCCTCACAGTCCCTTCTGAGGCCGCGCACACCAGGCAAGAGGTCCTATGGACTGAAGGCCTTTTCATCAGCTGGCCCTGCTGTGTGGAACTCTCTTCCGGATTCCTCGATAAAGTGCTCTTCTCCACGTGACTTCAGCACACACAAAAACAACCTAGAGAAGTATTTATTCAAACAAACATTTCAGTAATGTGTTCATAATTATGTGTGCCATCAGCGATCTATTCGAAATGGCGTAATTTTAGCAGTGATGATGATGTTGATGATGATGATGATGATGATGATGATGATGATGATGATGATGATAATGATGATGATGATGATGATGATGATGATGATGATGCTGATGATGATGATGACGATGATGATGATAGTAATTTGATGATGATGAGACGACGATGACGATCATGATCAAGATATAAAGATCCAAATGAAGTAAAATTATTAATGTCGCGCCTGATACACGTCCATGAAACATAGCAAAACAATAGCGTAAACATGCTTATTTATGCCTCAGAAAACTGTATGTCTATCAAAAGAGGATTTTGGCGATTGGGAAACTTACAAAAAGCAGAATTGTAGTTATTAAAATTCCTTTGCAGTAAAACTTATCGCCGTTCTTCAGAGGGGCACACACGCCTTGTTGTGATAAGTAACCGAAACTGGAGTCGGGCTTCCTCTCAGTCGGGAGCGCCAAAGCTGGATTCAACCAAACCCTTCACAAGGTATGACTGAAGACCGATCACAACTCTCGCGTGAGATAGCGGCAGCCGATTATCGGCGCCATTCTACATAATATACATTGGCCAGTGTAGTTATGTTTATTTCTGTTCGATTATTCATGTTTTCAGATCCACCGAAAGAAACGAGCAAAACGTTGCCAACATGGCCTTGCACGCTTCAGCAAATTTGTGTGCGACGCGTGTTTGTTTGCCGGCAGATTACCGTCCCCTGAAATATGTACCACGTGATACGCATTGAGAAACTACTCTGTAGGAAAAAAGTTCTCGGGAAGTTTTCTGGTGAGACCAAAGACTTGACAGGCGCTGACACGCTGTGTAAATGCTGTGCAGTTGTGGTACTGCTGTGAAGGGTACTGCTGTAAATGGTACTGCTGTGAATTATACTGCTGTGAAATGTACTGCTGTGAATGGTACTGCTGTGAATGGTTGTGCTGTGAATGGTACTGCTGTGAATGGTTGTGCTGTGAATGGTACTGCTGTGAAGGCCAATGCTGTGAAGAGCACTGCTGTGCTGTGAAATGTACTACTGTGAATGGTTGTGCTGTGAATGGTACTGCTGTGAATGGTTGTGCTGTGAATGGTACTGCTGCGAACTGACAAGTGCACGACTAAAGCTTTTCGAAACAATGACCACCGGATTTGGGGTTTCGACTATCCCTGAGCAAGCTAGGGGAATTCCCGTATCTCACTACATTACAAAGGAGACAGTGGTAACATGTACATGGACTGAATGCTATGTGAAGCCTCCACAATTCAAACCCCGCAAGGTTTTTGTCTTTCTTTTTCGGACCATTGATTTCAAATACAGTTTACATTATCAAGAAAGAATCCAGATTTATCCCGTCCCAGGTGTGACGGTACGTCCTTTCCCCATTATTAAGAACTGTACATATGTGGAATCAGGGTGACGAATTTACTCGTGTGTACATTGAAGTTATCCTTTCTCGCTGTTTTCCGATTGATTTGCCAGATATTGAACTGTAAAATGACTGTTATTAGCTGCATGTTTATGCATGTGTTAGATAATAAACTCTTAAGAATATAGAAGCCAGCCATGCCTCAAATGAAATGCAGTAATGAATAAAACAGCCATGCCTTGAAAGTAGTTTGCTGTGGTGAAACGCATGTGATGAAACCGTGGACAGTTTCAAATTAAGGCGCCAAACGTCCAGTGATGAAAATGAATTGTGCATATACTTATTATGACCATGGATTGGTCGGCGACCGACGTTCAAATAAAGGCACCATGTTAGAATGAACTTCTGTCATAGGCTAGACGGTGGTATATCCTGAAATCTACAGCATGACCTACTTGCATATGAATGACATGACATTTTCACCGCCAAATCTTGTGATTGGACAATGCCCCGCAGAAATATATCCGCCCCCCCCCCCCCCCGATCATGTTATCTTTATTTAACTGTGATTAGCCGGAAGTAACGGTGAACGTTTCGTGAAATCTCGGACCCACAGATTGTTGTATTTGTTGCGTGTGATTGATAACACAAACATTTTTAGATGAAAGTATCATTTGATCGGGTAATAAGGTGAAAGAAAACGATGAAAACCCCTATTTCGGGTGAAAACGTAATGTCATTCATATGCAAGAAGGTCACGCTCTACGGTTCAGGATAAACCACTGTCTAGCCTATGACACTTCCAGTACGAGTAACCTTGACATTGATTAAGTCAACGTGTAGGTGTTCATCGCGATCGGCCAACTTCAAAAAGTTAGAGTGAAAAAATTGGCCAAGCACGCGCCAAATCCCAATTATCCCATTGGTTTAGGGCGGAGTGAGTTTGTGAGACTTTGGGCGCGTTTATTTGGCCCAAAATCTCAAGAGAAATGCGAGGGCTAGGCGTTTCCCACGTTCCTCGCTCGTAAGGACGCAGTCGCCGTACAGGCGGGAGACCGAGGGAGGTCCGGAGCTCCCTCCATGCTTCCCTCTGCAGAGACCCGGATGAGCCAAAATGGCGGAGACAGTGCGAGTTGGGCTGGTGTTCGGAGATAACAGTGCCTGTAATGTGCTTCTCAGGGTCCGAGAACGGCAAAGTGTACGTACACGGAAGTATTTGCTGTTCGAGTATTCATTTGTATATTTTGAGGAGTAGATGTATAGGTTATTTCTGGATATACACTGCCAAATGTTTGTTTTTTGCTTGCAAACACGCAACACCGTACACGTACGCCCTATGAAATATGTCCCTTGAATTGATCGAAATGAATCGAGCATAACATTTGTGACAAAATCGTCTACAGTTGAACCCGGGTTGCTCTTTTTCTCATTGAAAAAGTTCCCGTGCCAATCGGTATGACACCATGGTGTGTTCTATCAAGTAAAAAAACTGATGTGATCTCTGTATCGTCAGTTATTTAGTCTATCGGCAACTTCTTCACCAACTCTGGCGCCAGGACTCAGCCATGTTCTTCCGCCTTGCCAGTTGATGATTGGCTATTTGTTATAGCTGTAGGAGCGTCTCGCCTACCCTCGACTAGCCATTGAGGGAGAATCTCGAGATTTGGTTGTTACGAATCGAATGTGGCGAATGGTGGTGTGCACGTGGTTAGGTTCTGACTGTGATTATTTTTAGCATGAGTGGGTGACGTACTGACTGAGGAGTGTTCACGGGTGAGCGAATGATCTGATTGATTGTATATTTGCCGAGTGAAAGCTGGATACGACACTCGAGCGAATGAACCCCAGGGTGACGGGTGAGTGCTGATTTTATCTGTAACCTTATACATTGTA
>JAWQFJ010004097.1:0-2500 GCA_034096865.1 Theodoxus fluviatilis
ACTCCGATACTTTGAGCGAGGTTTCTTTGAGAGTTACCTCCCCCTATGCGCATGTTGCTAGTTCTGAGCGCTGCGTTGACATTGCATGTGTGCGTGCGTGTGGTGTGTGAAAGGAATAAAGTTTGGTGTGAATTATAATGTACAAGGTATGTATAGGTTTTCTGGATGTTTGTTGAAACCATGCATGTTTATTTTATTACTCTTTTGCTTTTAGACGGTAAATTTCTGTCTATGTACATAACGTAGCTGGGCTCTCTCTCTCTCTCTCTCTCTCTCTCTCTCTCTCTCTCTCTCTCTCTCTCTCTCTCTCTCATTCCACCCTTATCTGTTTACCATTGTCTTCCTGTCTGCACCTGACCCTAACTTATGTCTCTCGATCAGCATCGTTGTTTTCTCTCACGCTGTCGTGGCGCCACTCTTCCGCTGAGCCAAGTACGGTTATTGGTTTTTTTATCCGACACTGTTGACCCCATCTGCCCACTGTAATGGACGGAGGGAGAAAGAATGCCAGAACCCAATAATAGAGACGATCATACAGACGACAGTCTAGGGATGGGGAGAGGGGAGAGTGGCGATGCATGCGATGGGAGAGAGACGACGACGATCCCGTCTTGGGAACACCATATGTGTGATGTAACATAAAAAGGCGAGTCAGTTTTGACGACGTTAAGCCCAGCTCCCCATGAAGAACAGCGAAGTCTAATTTCTTGTGTTTTGGGCTGCACTGCAAGTTCAGAAAAATGAAGCGGCAAAGGTCAAGGAGCGGGGGTGGTTTCTGCTCTGCGATTGCGTGCTCCAATGCCAGATACAAATACGACTGCCGTGGGATTTCGTTTTTCCACTTCCCCCGAGAAGAGGAAAGATGCCAAAAATGGGTCCAGAATACAAGACGTCAAGACTTAATAGGGAAAAGTGCCATTCAACTGCGTTCTGGTGGCTATTTGCTGTGCAGTAACCATTTTGAATCACATCAATTTCTGCGTCCGGCTGAGAAGGACAGACTAGTTTGGAATGCCATTCCTACCATTTTTGATGTACCAAATCCCCCGCCAAGAGTTTCACAAAAGCGACCGTATCCACAGAAAAAACGAAATTCCGTTCATGACTTGAGCTTTGGGGAAAAAGAACAAAATGCAGAACCACATTCTCCTGACAGTGACTTAAATCAATCCTGTGCTGATCTTCCACCCGATGCTCCCACCACCAGTTCATCCCCCCAAAAAAGAAATTGGACAAGTTGGACAAGAAGCTACGAGCTGTAAGGAACCAGCTGTATCGATGCAAGAAAACAGCAAAGAGAATATCATCAAAGAAGAAAAGCCAGGACCTCAACATTGCTGCACGAAAAGCTGCTGTGATAGAAGAACTTCATAATTTCCTTCCGACACCAACAGTGAAATTCATCTCTTCCCAGCTGCGAAAAAGAAAGGCTACAGATGGACAGAAAGAGATAGAAATATATGGCACTCTCCTTGTTTCATGCAAGCCCAAAGGCGTACAGATTGCTGATAAGAATTTTCATCTTGCCGTCTGTTTCAACTCTCAGACGGTCGGTGGCAAACATCAACATTTACCCTGGCTTCAACAGAAACATCCTCAAAGCACCTGTAACTTTCCCTGCACTCTGGCCCCAAGGCAGAAAAACTTGTGCGATGAAAACATGACTGGAAAGATTTAAACTGTAAATATGCGATCCAGTGAAAGACTGGACTGTTGCTTTTTCAATAGCAAACTCATGTTCCTCTCATCAAAGACCTATATATATAGGAATCTTTGCTCACACGGAGCCACGCTTCAACATAGACTGAAAACATTCGACAATTCGTTCGATCTCTGCTGACTCGTGTGAGCCTCGTCATGCACCTCGCTGCAATCTCCGCTGGACAATTGAAGTAAAGATTTTTTCTTTATTGTGTGCCCGATGTGTGGTTGACGGTAAGAAATCCTGCATTAAGTTCGAATTGAAAAAACAATCGTTTAGACCTCTTACCCTTTGTAAACAGTATTCGAAACCGACCCGCAAGTGTTTATACCCGGAAAAAAGTTTATGTGTGGTTCAAATTAACATCAATAATTCGCATATTGTGGGCGGCATCACACAGACCATCATTATAATCCAACGATGCCACACATTTAGGAGAAAATACAATTAAAGTTCTTAGACACTGGAATGGATCCAACGAGGAATTAGGTGGCTGACGTGTTTTCGATGTACTTGTTGCAAGTGTCAAAATGTATATTTGACCCAAAGACTGTACACGTAGTGGATGTTTGCTTAGGACTAGAGCATGGGGGGGGGGGGAAAATCCAGGGGGAAGACCTAGGAGCGATTTTTGCAAATTTACCGCAACATTTTAGTCGCTACGCCGTAGTGCCTCCGAAGTTCCCGCCAAAACGTCAGGCAGTTACGGAGAAAACCGTAGTGCACTCGACACGGGTGGTCATGCAGAGAGGAAAGGAAGGGAAGCAACCGGTCTCTAGGACACAACGACAGAGAATC
>JAWQFJ010004097.1:10000-47500 GCA_034096865.1 Theodoxus fluviatilis
GAACCTAGATTTCCTAGTGTCCTCTTCCAGATTACTGATGTGTTGAGCTCCTAAGGAATGGTGCAGAGTTGAATGCAGGAAGTGTAGGTTAATCGCTGCTTCAAGCGTCCATGCTTGTGTGTATGTGTGTGTGTGTGTGTGTGTGTGTGAGAGAGAGAGAGAGAGAGAGGGAGAGAGAGAGAGGGAGAGAGAGAGAGAGAGAGAGAGAGATGGAGAGAGAGAGAGAGAGAGAGAGAGAGAGAGGAGGGAGAGAGAGAGGGAGAGAGAGAGAGAGAGAGAGAGAGATGGAGAGAGAGAGAGAGAGAGAGGGAGAGAGAGAGGGAGAGAGAGAGGGAGAGAGAGAGAGAGAGAGATGGAGAGAGAGAGAGAGAGAGAGAGAGAGAGAGAGAGAGAGAGAGAGAGAGAGAGAGAGAGAGAGAGAAATGTCACTTTATAACAAAAGCAAGTCAAGACACAAATGGTCTAGTTACGCGAATTACACCTGTATATTGATATTAATTGAATGAAGTTGGGAGATACGGTGGGTTTATTCTTACCAGCAAATCACAAGGGGCTACTTCAAACGACTTATATCAGAAAAATGTCAAACATGTTGAAATGTGTTTTCATGTTTAAACAACACTGAAGTTGATAAGTTTCTGTCTCCAGAACTTGGCAGGGGGGTTAATGCAAGTATAATGTGTACTGCAATGTTTTTTCAAGCGCTTATATAACAATAATATCATGGCATTATGTCAACAGCATCATCTCTTAGTAAAACAACGCGATAATTTTTTTTTCGTATGTCCAATGTCAGTAACTTTATGCCAAGAGTACCTACTGTTCCAACTGATGGAAACAGTAGTGCATCAAAGTGCATATTATTTGCATACACGCATGCTACAAGGCGCCTGTCAAAGTTCGACCTCCCTGCACGAAACGAGTACTTCATTCATGAAACTTTCCTGATTTTGAGATACTGCGCAGAAATCGAAGTGGGGATCAAACTTGGCTGTTTGCAAATTATGGCTCTCTGTTAAAGAGTTTGATCATCATCTTCCCCAAGGAAATTATATTCAACCAGAAGTTCGTTCGTTCGTTTGTTAATCAGCAAAATAAGTCAAAAAGTTCAAAACTGATTCTGATTAAATTTGGTGCAAGGTCAGGGTTCACCCATGTGTTACGAAACGCATATTTTCCATTTATTCCTGGTTGTGGTTATAGCATATAGTGGGTTGGGAATTAGCTGCCAAGCCATAGTGTATTTTGATATTTGCTGCCAAGCCAGTGTTGATGTTGGGATTGATATGGTGGATGTAGTTTTGGAAGGGAAAACGAACAGTGAACCTTGCTTCCCTTCCAATACAGAAATGAACTTAGTGGAACGTTTGGGAGGTTGTATTATTCACCTTGATTCACGCTCTACCATTGACCAATCTGCAGTGAACTTTTCAGGAAACGGACTAATGAAACTGCTTGGTTATTGTTCAATGGGAGAAGTAGATGACTATATGAACATTTGATTGGTCAATTGATACGAGATCGTGAATCAAGACATCCTAAAACGCTGTGATTGGTTGAGAACGACAGGGAGAATTCTGCCGTTGTATTTAAACCCTTGCTTTCCAATCACGGGCGTGCCCGTAGCAAAACTTTCATCGAGACAGCCCCATGTGTAGGACGGCGCCCTGTCTCAAAGAGTTCACGAGGTGGACATGTGTGAAAACTGATGGAATTTTCGTCCACTGATGGACTAATTCTCAGTGACCCTCTCTTCAAACGTCTATGGATAGACAACGGGAGAAATGGAGGACTGTTCTCACTTTTGACTGCAGGGAGAGACAACGTGCAAGGTATTGCAATTTCGTTCTTGCAACGTTTTCCTCTCCTGAGTGAATTATCTGCTGACCACCCTGTGAGGAGAAATTGTCTCTAGAAGTTTCTCCCACACCTGCGAGAAGGCCACCTGCGATGAAGCTCTGACCCCTCTCGTCTCGCTCCCCTCCTTCGTCGTCTTGCCTGCCGTCTTTGCCTGCCACGGGAAGGATTCGTCGCCTACCGTCTGCCAAGCCCGCTTGACGTCAGACTACACGTTGATGCAAGAGCCCTCCATCTCCGGAATCAAGTGCAAGTCCCCGCCTCACCCTCCACCACGAGAGTGGGGAAATCTCCACGCCTCATCACCAGAGAAAATCTCCAGTTTCGTCGTATATGTGCAGTGAGTCCATGAATGGACATTTCCCCCCCCCTAATCCTCTCTCCCATCGTGTGTGTGGAATGTCATTCACTGGAATAGTAGCTCGTTTTGCCGGCTACGGATTGGCTGGACGCCACACCAAGTTGCGTACGTGAGTACAGTTTTCCCATCATGGCTTGGCAGCCCTCTTAGTTAATTATTTAATTCTGGGGAAGGGTTTATTATTTTACAATGCGTTTCAGTATCACCATGCCTTATTATTCATTGTGTTGAAACTTATCACTCTTGACCAATTTGATTATTTGTTGATTAAAGCTGAATTTGAATTTGATTTCTGAAGCCCAGTCATTCATTTGCGTCCAATTGTCATCCTTGTGCGAATGGTTTTGATTGGAAGGTGTCAAGTAGTAGGAAATTCCCTAGACATTCAACGAGCCACAGAAAAGATTGTTAATCTTTAAATACTACTTGTGACACCATGGAACAAGGTTATCTGCATTCTGAACACAGAGATATAGTATTCACTAAAGTCTCAGCCATGCTGAATGGGTTATCTGTTATATAGTTTTGAACTGGAAGCATAAAGAGAACTTTTATCGCGCATCACAAAGTAGATGACTTCAAACTCTTCAATTCACCGGCACTCAGACCGCAAGTATGCGCTAAAATGAACTTAACTTCGTAGCGTCAGGCCTGGCTAGCAGAACATGCTGCCTGAATTATACAGAAACAATCCATTTTATTGTTAGTGTTGTCTGTTACCTAGTTATAGAATTGGAACCCAAAAGAAAAAAATGTTGCGACCTTGGCGGAGATTTGCGCAATCAGAATGCTTGCTAGCTAATCAATGTGCCTGTGCAGGTACATTTTTATCTGTGAAATTCCGACTTCAAGCAATAGATATGAATTTAAAAAAGTTAGTTATGCCACTGCCTAGTAGTAAAAAAACAATGCCATGAACATTCTCCCTAATTTTTTTAACGCTTCATTGCGAACTATTGAGTACTTACCACCTGTCAACTTTAACACCACATAACTCCGTAGCGAAAGGACATGTGGGCATGTATTGATCATCTTTTGAAAGGAAATGCAGATATTGTAATGGAGGTATCTGCATCTCCAAATATCTACAAAATCACACAGTACTCATTTAGCGCGGAGAGTAACGCATCTTTTTTCATAATCGACGAGGTTGATAATGGCGATGCATCAAATGGGTCGACATGGTTGATTAGAAAATGGTGTCGTGAGGCTCATTTTCTAAATAAATGAATGCTGAAAACGCTCATAGATGCAAGCATAATACAATAAGTCGAAGGATCGATTGAAACAGACGGCTAGAGCCGCTCGATGCCCCCATCTGCTGGACCCCCTGGCTGCTGGAGAGCCCCTGGCTGCTGGACTTTCGGGGCCTGCACCAGTAGCTCAGCCAGGGGCGGCCCCGAGCAGCCAGAGAGGGCACTGATGGGCAATGGGACATCATAAGCTCATTGAGACCCGACTGTGCTTACAATCCCCGGGTAGATGTGGAGCCTAATCCACACGCAGCAATGAAATGGTCGCCAAATGAAATCCCGTATCTAGGCCTCAAGTAACAAATCTACATTCATCTAACATATCATTGCGTAATTCCAACTACATGCTCCGCAAATGTTTGCATTGAAATTGTGTATGTGGACATTTTCATTGATAACAGTTCCTCCGATGAGAAGTACTCTGAAGATGGAAATGGGTTGACAAATCATGCAAAAAATGCATATTGCATAAACCTCTTCAGCACTTGTGAAATAACGAATTAAATACAAACCGTAGGCACTACAGTATACGATATGGCCCTTGATAAAACATTAGATCCCTTGATTACACTTGCACGGCATATGCAACAGGAATGCAGAAATTCACATTTTTCAATGCATGGAGAAGGGCATAGGGCGGCTGTCGCTGGACGCCCCCTCATGGGCTGTATCACGTGGTCAAGGAGCTTTGGGGGACCTCACTGCAGTAGCTTGACCATGGGTGGCTCAAAGCAGCACTTAGTGTTGAATCCTCTCTATCTCTCCGTCTCTCTCCCTCTCCATGTAAGTGTGTGCGCGTGTGTGTGTGTTTGATATGAACTCAAGGCATTAGCGCTATACCTTATGGCTGTGATTCTTTTGTAATAATACATCACATCTTTAGGGTTTTCTTTTCAAAGGCCTAATTCATCACTCCTGTCAAACAAACTTTATTCCATTCACTTCAGTTCATCCTACCTTTGCTCGCTCAAGGCTGCAGGTCGGGAATGACAGGAAAAACAAAATACTCATCACTTATTCAATGCTGTCAAAACAGATTTGTTTTGATGGATGACATGAAATATGTAGTCATATTGGGTGATCAAACCAACACAGTTCACCCAGATCAGTTATGCTGCATAGCGAGCTTCCGGGAAGAGATGGAGACAACAAGTAGTCAATGTCAGATGTCCTGAGGCAGCTTGGGACGGCTACCCTGTATCACGGATGCCCAATGCCTATCGCATGAGTCGCACAAAACTGTTCAGTTTCAAAAGACATAAGCTTTGGGGATTTAGTTTTCGGGTTACAATGAAAAAACTTTGGGGGGTTGGGATGGAGGTGAGAGGTTGGGTTGCAGGGATGTGGTGGGTGGTGGGGTGGTTTGCTTCTTTGCTGGACTTAACTTTCAGTTCGCTTACACTTTACTGCATTCACAGATGACTTGGGAACAACATGAACTGCTCCTGTTCAATTTACGAGTGAACGGAATCCTTCTGGAATGTTTCTACCTTACTCAATCTTTCTCATTTGAGAGAAAAAAAAGTCTGCCTCAGAAACAGCCAGAATGGGACTATAATTAAGTTTTAAAAAATACATTTTCTGTGCTTAGCACTTTGAGTTTGTTAACCGTTTCAGCCCAGGTTGCTGAACGTCACTTAAATTCATACACATTTCATGTTTTTCTTTAGACGGTCGATTAAAGATTATTGTTTATCTACCTTTCAAGTTAAAAGTTTATAGCAGTTTTAATTATAATTGACTTTACCTGCCCCCTCTCTCTCTTCTCCTCTCCAGCGTAAATGCGTTGTCTTATATTCGAATAATGCAAACTCTTGGTTCGTTGTTCTCTTTGCTTTGTCACGTATAGGGAGCGGCTGGTCTAATGAAGTTCTCTCGCTCTCTGGGCAGCCAAACCAGCTGTATCATGGGTGTTTGCAATAGTGCGTGTGCGTCTGCCTGGTCATTTAGCAGAGCATCACACTGCAGCAATTCCCCCCTGATCTGTTCAGTAGTAGCATATGCTCAGCCCTGTGGTGACATCAGCTCTCTCTGAGCACTGCATGACAGCTGCCTTTCAGCCCATCTAATTTGTGGTGTGTGCCTGTTTGTATGTGTGTGTGTGTGTGTGTGCGAGCGCGTGTGTGCGTGAAGCATGGTAGTCCACCAAATTCAACTAATTCGTCGAGGGTGCTAGTTGAGGCCACGTCCCTAATTTACGCGTGCAGAGCCTGTGGAGACAAGGGCAGCCTTAGGTCAAGTCCAGGTCAATGTCAAGGGCATGCAAACGAGTTGTGCGTGTGACAGTCAAAGGCATCTGTGACTTGAAAGTTTTCAGTAGCACGCAAACCATGATGCACAATTCCTTGGCTTTCACACACAGGACACAACACCGCTGCTTGGTACAATGACACATTTATTGGAATTATCAAACAGCCTCCACTCAGCCAAGACAAACCAACCCATTAGAATTTTCGTTTCTTTCCTTTGTACATGGAACACGATTACTTCAATACATTCACTGAAAAGGACAAGATAAAAGAGCATATTGATGCAGTATTTTGCAGTTCTGTACTTTGGCTTGGAGACTTAAAGGACAAGGCACCGGCTCGCCAACTCACAGACGGTCAGAGGCTGTGGGTCTCGACTTAGGAGCACATGGTGGACAAACGGGTCACCACTTCCACTGGTCAGAGAGGGGTTGAGGCCACCAGGCCCCAATGTACCACAAATGTCTCTCAAAGAAACCAACGGCACAAAGATCCAGATTTGCCAAATCATGATGGGGCAGGCACAAATGCAGTAGAGTTGCCAAGTCACTGATATAGAACTCGGCAGCCTATCTTGCCAATCCGCAATTGAATTGATGCCTACCAAGTACACACTTTCACTGAGTCAATTATGGGCAGCCAGCCGTGGTCCACTCTTGCAAATCCATTGACAGACAGGCGACAACAGAGCCACAACTCAACATGGCAGTGGAGTGGTCGCCAGCAAAGTTACAATTCCGATGAGGCGGACGTATATGTCTCTACAGAGCTCAAACGTTGAAGGGAGGCCCACCGTTCTGCACCTATGTGGATTCATGGATTTACACCCTAGTAGACACCTATTTCAAAACTACGGCACCCTTCATTACTAAACAAAGAATAATGTATGTACACGGTTACTCTCTTTGTAATGAATGATGAAATGAACGAGGAAACCCCCTTCATACGAGACTGTTCACTGTCTGTGTATGCTAACAACAAGTAGCCACCAGATGGGAAGCACATGAATTTAATTAAGACGTTGCGCTCCTTAATGACCACCAATTTTACACACCAGACATGAAAACACAAACCACACGACAAATGAAACAAATAACAAAGTAACGGCGTACGGAGATGATTACAGAAAACTGGCACACAATCCTCCTGTGATGAAGCATGCCAGCATATCAAGAAAAAGAACATTTTCAACCAAACATACTTGCAGCGGAGTTTATGCATTTACCAGCTGCCCCACATTACATCATTAATCCACCAAATCCAATGCAAAATAAGTCAACGATTCCAAGTACAAGGTTGGATATGCAAAGTTGAGACCGCGAATACGTCCTTGTCGAACCAAGCAAGCGGACTAGAGCTACAACCAGTGGAACCAGAGATGGGGCTCACGCGAGGGCTTGTCAGAGAAAGGGGAAAAGTCGTCAGAACATAACGGAGGAAAAGGAACAACCCCCCCCATTTCAGCTCTTGACCAAGCCTGCCCCTGGGTCTGGTCCACCCAATGTTCATCTTGTGTCCTTCTGGACGTTGTCCCTGCTCAGTCGTCGTCGATGCAGATGACGTCTTTCTTGCCGTTGGCTTTGCTCAGGTCCTCGCCCCTCTCCTCTCTTCGACTCAGATCCTCGGCCTGACCTGCAGCACCAACAACAAAGAAATACGTCAGCAACGAGGTGGTGACGTCGTCATGCATCGGTTGGGGTAATGTCATCACAAACTGGCAGTCACAGTAGTAACAGACTGAATAGCGCCAAAAATATAATTATCACAAACTGGCAGTGCCAAGGCAATAGCAATAGACTGAGTAGTGCCAACAACATCACAACATGGCTGTCACAGTAGCAATAGACTGAGTAGTGCCAACAACATCACAACATGGCTGTCACAGTAGCAATAGACTGAGTAGTGCCAACATCATCACAACATGGCTGTCACAGTAGCAATAGACTGAGTAGTGCCAACAACATCACAACATGGCTCTCACAGTAGCAATAGACTGAGTAGTGCCAACAACATCATCACAAAAAATGGCAGCGACAGTAGCAATAGACTGAATTGCCCCAACAACAACGAACACATAGGCAACAATAACATTAACTCTGATGTTGGCAGAAGCAAAGCACCACAATCAAACAGCAACCGCAGCAACAATCAGGGTAGCGGCAACAACGGGGTACACGTAAGGCAGTGGTAGTTATCACCAGGGCTGATGGTGGCAGCCGTGTGAGTGGAACTAGAACTTGCACTGACGAGACTGCAAACACCTGAGGTGGGTTTCCCAGACTATGGACATGCAATCCAAAGCAACCCAAAGCAATCCAAAGCAATCCAAAGCAATCCAACGCAATCCAATACAACCCAAAGCAACCCAAAGCGCGTTTCCGGCATCATTTTAAAGTGACCTCTGTAATCCTACAGGAGTCGGCATCAAAACTGAGACGAAAAAGCAGGCAGTGTTTGGTTTGGAAGCAAATTTATCACAAGAACTGACAGACTGGACTTGGGTTATGATTACTGCGACCAGTTTAAAAAAGACCGGGTATGCTTTTGGGATGCTTTGGATTCTATGTCCATAGTTCTGAGAAACCCGACTCAGACAACATCAAAACTGATGGGGGCAGCAACAGCAACACCGCTATCGAATAGCGGCAGCAGCAACAAGAATATACATAGTCGCAAATATTAACAGGTATCAGCACAAATAATACAAAGTCAAGATCAATTATCAGCAACGGCAGCAACAGCTCAATTAACGTAAGCAGAGACAGTGGAGTAGAAATGCTTCACAAGCAGCAGGAGTGACAGAAGTTTCAACAGCAACATCAACACGTTTTTAAAAAAGTAACAGTATATCAAATGTTAGCATTACTAAGTGGCAACAGCAACAATACACGACATCACAATTACAGCAAAAACACACTACCAATGAAGCGACAATGACAAACGTCAGCAGATGGAAAAAAACCCTGCTAAAACGCATTGCAACAGTCAGAAGACGCTACAAAAATAAGTATGAACAGGCAGTCCTATGCCTAAAGTAGCACTCATATGGAAAACAAATGACACAGAAGCAACAACCAACAGCACACACAGCTACAACCACTGAAGTCTGAAGGCACAAGTTTGAGTACAATGGAACATCTAACAACAAATGTAGCAGGCACAACACAACGCACAAGCCAAGACAACTATAAATGTGGCAGATATTACCACTCATAAAGGTGAGAGACACAGTGAACATTAGCAGGCATACCGACAAGACGTCATTCAGTAGTGCAAGTTAATTGACACACAAAAAACACAATGCAGCAGCCCAACCAAAAAAAGGCTGCTGCACAAGCACTGGGAAGCCGACGAAAGACAACATGTCTCACTGGATATAGCAAACAAAACTTGTCAACAGATTCCGTCACAATGGCAAACTGTACGTCAGCCGATGGCATGACAACATGCACATCAGGGTCACAGCAGGACCAAATGGCGATTTCGGTAGCACAAGTAGAGGACACAATCATCAAATGCCAGTTTTAACAGAGTACACACGGCAAAATTGTCTCGAAGTATGGACAGGTGAGTAACTCATGTCAGAGGAAAATCAATGTCAAATTATGTTGACTAGCTTAAAGAAAGTTTCTCAACAAGAAAATATTTTTATTTCCATTCTGACAACATACCGAAGTGCACACAATGGCACATTCCAAAACGCGTTTCTCATTTTCTCCATGGTTGAAAAAGAAAAAGACAATATCCTTAATCCATTCAGATTTACGGGTGCTCCTCAGGACAGAGACAGCTGTCGAGCAATTTGTTCGAGGTGTTCCGAGTCCATTTGATAAGTCTCCGTCCATTGAAAGACTGTCCTCTACTCCACAAATGCTTCCATCAGATATTCAGTTTTGAAAAGACATGAAATATATCTCCAAATGACACATGATACAACAAACGAATGAAGAACACAAAGGAACGGCACTGAATACGACACGCGGGACAGCATCATACAATGAACCTGACGACCGGTTCAGACGCAACACTCAACTTTCACAACGCAGTACAGAATTAAAAATTACCCCTGCGACTTATGGATCCATTCAAAGCTCCGAAATAACACTCTCCTGAACTTGCTAACTGCGACCATGATTTTGATGTATATGACTTCCAGTCCGGCTGAGTTTCTTCTTCCACCCACAGTAAGTCGTGTACAGCAATATCCTGCAAGAACTGCCTCGCTACAACTATTACTACAAGCCCCAACACGTGGTTAAGTTAAGACTTGATGGAGGCGAGATTGATGTGTTTCCTTTGTTCTTACAGAGTTCTGGTCGTTTCTATTACCAAAACCACTACAGGGAACAGGTCACCAGCATAGCTGTTGTTCACTGATACAGTTGCAAACGATCAGTTTCTGCTGCAGCTGTGTTCACTGACACAACTGCTGTTCATTAACACCGTTGTCCACAGCTATAGCTTCCGCTCCTCCTTGCTATAGCAGCTTTTCAGTAGTAACTTGTACAGCTGCTGCTCACTTCTACAGCTACTGTTCATTGCTACAACTGCTGCCGCAGCTCCTGTTCACACTAGTAATTTCTACTGCTGCCGTTCACGCCTGTAGGTGAAGTTAACTACCAAATCTCCTGTTCACACTAGTAATTCCCACTGCTGCATTTCTACAGTGGCTGCTCACTGATACAGCGAATCTTTACAACCACAGCTCCTGGTCACTGCTTCATCTGCCGCTCATTAGTAATTTCTACGGCTGCTGTTCACTACTACAACTATTGTTCACTTTACCACTGCTGGTTACAACAGTTGTTATTCATGGTTACAGAAAGCAGAGAGTCACACAGAGGCAGTTTCAGTAAGCAAGGCATTCGCCAGCTTTTGTCAAGTCACTTCTTTTCCAGAAAAGTCAAGCCAACGATTCATCTGGGATAGCCAAGCTGTTCACCAGATATTCAAGCCAAAAAATTCACCAGAGCTTATCAAGCAACAGATCAACACAACCACAAGTCTGGTCGTCAAGAACTAGTCAAGCCAAAAGTTCACTGGAGTGAAACAAGTTGACGATTCACTAGAAGCAGTCAGGCCAACAAATCTCAAAAGCTAGTGAGGCCAGCGGCTTACCAACACTACTCAAGCCCACAGTTCTCTAAAGCTAGACAAAGATGTGATTAATAAGGACTAGTCAAGCCAGTTACTCACTGGACTCTTCAAGCCAACAATCACATGATTCAAGGCCAAGCCTACATTTCAAGCTCGACAGCCTAACAAACGATTCAAGAAAAGCACTCACTGAATACACCACATGACGTATCATGCAGCAGTTAACAATAACATCAATAATTAAAGCCACCCCCATAACAAATACACACCAACCCAACCAACGACATACAGAGACTAATTACGCCAAAAATTGACACAGTGAAGGAAAGTATTCACTAGGGCTCGTTAACGAAGGTATTCACCAGACCTGAGCTAATAATCCTAAGACAACAACAACAAATTATTCAAGTCAAGATTCAATGACTTAAAAAGAACAATAATTAACACTGCAGTCAAGCTACTCACTACTGCTAAATAACCCAACTATCCCTGAATTCAATTGGATTGAGAATTCACTCGCGCGAGTTGAGCCAAATCTTCACAAGAGCTCATCATTGTCAAAGACACACTCCAAGCAGTAAACAATTCACTTGAGTTCGTCAAGGCAGCCAAGGAAACGAGCGAGCAAGTCAAGCCTACTATTACTACTATTTGGCAAAGCCAAGCAAGTCGACAACTGGCCAGGGGCAGTAGAACCACATCAATTTCGTGACCAGCCAACAAGAATCCAATCCTGCCTCGTGCAAGGTGATCTGGCATGCTACAGGCAGAAATACGTGATGGGGATCACTCTGGCTCAATTACTTTATGTGAGTGGCAGAAATGCAAGCCAAAAGCACAAATGTTCATGTCCTCGAATAAATAGCTCAAAAATACGTTTAAACGCGTGAAAATCAACTTGGCGCCTTACCTCGGCCAGGTAGCCATTATGCAAGAAAATCCAGAGGCCATTTTCTCAAAGTTGCCACTGTACTGGCACACCGCCTATCTTCAAATGGGCAAAGCTTGTACAATTTAGGTCCCGCAGTGTTCATACTTTTTTTTTTTTTTTTTTTTTTTTTTTTTTAATATCTTTATTCAGAAAGGGGGGTATACACATACGTCTGCCCAAAACTTTTCACAACAGTAAAAAAGAAGAAGAAGAAAAAAAAAATAAAAAAAATAAAATAATAATAATAATAATAATAATAATAATAATAATAATATATATGGTTTAAGGAGTCCAAGAGGGGTTGGGCAAGGACAGTTTCTTGTAATGTTTATGGCATTTTTATTTATATTGGTAGGACTGGCAACCACTTGCTCTGAAGCTGTTCCAATATACCATTTCTGAAAGCAATTCTTTCCTCAATGTTGTATGTGTACTGAAGGACTTGCCTAAAGGAGTCAAATGCTATTTCATAATTTCGACACTTTGCTTGATGAATGTATTTTTTGGCTAATATCAAGATAAGATTTACAATAGGAGGAGCAAGCTTGTCACCAAAGAATATGGAATATTTACATTTGGAAAATGTTGCCTTTCTGCTTTCTAAATATTGCTGTAGTTTGCTCCAGAAATCTTGTATCACTTGACATTCCCAGAATATATGTTCCTGTGTTTCAATACAACACCAGCAAAATCCACAAAGTGATGATGATGATTTTCCTATACGTAGAAGGAAGGTGTTTGTTGATGTAATCCGGTGCAAGAATTTGAACTGAAAGGTTCTTAGCTGAGTGTCTATTGTGCATTGCTTTGGCAGAGTATAAATGCTTTCCCAATCAATGTTATTGCCCTCAAATGATTTTTCCCACTTTTGTTGGGAATGAATGTCTATGTCCATGTTGTCAATTAGAACTGAGTAAAAGAAGTTAGTGCATTTTGATACCCTATTTATTCTTTCACTAATTCTCTCACACTGACTTTGACATTGGTCGTTTTTTATTTTTTGCATCCATTCCTGTGGAATAGACTTTTTTATTGTTTGATAAGTGAAGATATCCTCTGCATCCAATTTGAACTTTGTCTTCAGATTGAGAAAACTGACTAGATCATTGTTTTTAACAATATGTTTCACCTGCAAGATACCCTTGTCAGCCCATTTTTTGGATTTGACTGGTACCCTGCAATGACATATATTTGAATTATACCACAAGGATTGTTCTAGTATATTGTCAGCAGGATTTTCTATCCCAACAACCTTATTCCAGTGCTTCATTACATCATAAAAGAAGGTGTTTTGAGGGATGTACAGCTTGAGGTGTTTTTCATTCAATGTTGAATTTAAGAAATTTTCTTTCCCAATCTTACTGAGATAATGTCTAAATGTTGTTTTCCATTCTCCTTGATTGTTAGAGTTGGTGTAGCGTATTATCCAGTTTGCTTTAACTGCTGATTGAAAGCTTTGAACATCTAACATTTTCAAACCACCCTTTTCTATCTTTTGACACATTACTTTTCGAGCTATTCTGTCAGGTTTATCATTCCACAAGAACTTAAACAGTTCCTTGTTTATTGCTTTCAGTTGATTCTTGGTTGGATCAGGTAGATTTGTCAATGGGTATAGTATAATAGGGTAAGCTAGCATCTTAATGACTGTTATTTTACCATATAAGGTGAGGTTACGAGATTTCCATTTGTGTAATAGAATAACCATTTTCTTAAATCTCTCATTCATGTTTATTTCAGTCATTTTGCTTATTTCATTAGTGAAAAATATTCCAAGTGTTTTAACGCCCTCTGAAGTCCATGTAAAGTTCTTTTCCTGGCATAGTCTGACCTGAGTGTCTTTGAGGGGACCTATTCTTAGAATGGCACTCTTTTCATAGCTGACTTTTAAGCCAGAGTTTTCTCCAAAGCTTTCAAGAATGGAGCAGGTAGTGCTGAGATCCCTTTCTGTTCCATCTAGAAAAATAGTAAGATCATCAGCATATGCAGTCATTTTGACAGAGGTATCCAGAAGTTTGAAACCTTGAATGTCGTCATTATTTCTTATTAAATGAGAACAAATTTCAATCACAATGTTGAAAATATAGGGAGAAAGAGGGCATCCCTGTCTTGTTCCGCAGGCTACTTTAAAAAATGCTGACATGTATCCATTGTTAGTTACACAGCTTTGTGCATCTGTGTAAAATAATTTGATCCACTGTATCAAGTCTTTGCCAAAGTTGAAATGCTCAAGTGCTTTGATCATATAGTCATGGTCAACACTGTCAAAGGCTTTCTTGAAGTCTACAAACATAATCAACCCTTTCATTTCTTTCTCATTAGCATGTAGGATAACATCATGTATCAGTCTAATGTTTTCTCCTATATATCTATTTTTTATAAAGCCAGTTTGGGAGTGGTGTATGATGGTTGAAAGAACTTTTTTAATTCTATTTGCTATTGCTTTCGCAGCTATTTTGTAGTCAACGTTCAGTAAGGTGATTGGTCTCCAGTTGTTCAAATATGTTCTGTCTTGATCTTTTTTAGGAATCAAAGTGATAATACCTTGACACTGTAGCATTGTTAGCTTTCCTTTCTCAAATGAATGATTCATTGAATCTAAGAGGTAGGTCTTAATGTCTGGCCAAAATACTTTATAAAACTCACTGGGGATTCCATCACTACCTGGACTTCGGTTGTTTTTCATACCTTGTATAGATTCTTCCAATTCAGTTTCAGTCAGTAGACCTTCACAAATATGTTTTTCATCATTGCTGAGTTTTGGAATGTTACTTGGGAAAATATCACCACTATGAGAAGAAGGTCTGTCTAACTTTTTGGAGTACAGTTGTTCAAAAAAGTGCTTTTCCTCCTTTAAGATTTCTGAGGGGTTATGTATGTCTGACCCATTAACTTTCAATTCTGTTATAACTTTGTTTTCATAGTTTCTCTTTTCTAAGTTTGCAAAGTATCTTGTATTTTTTTCACCTTCTTCCACCCACCTGCTTTTTGCTCTTAGAATTATTCCTTGTACTTTCTCATCATACATTCTTTCTAGTTCTTTTTGCTTAGTTTCCAGTTTAGCGTGTAGGGCCGAGTCTTTCGAGCTTGACTTTTGAATCTCCTCATTTATGCTTTCTATGTCTTTCTGGAGCCCTATTTCCCTCTTAGTTTTCTCCTTTTGCTTTTGAGCAGAATAAATTATGGATTCCTGCCTTACAGTTCCTTTGATAAGTTCCCATTTGGTATTTGGATTTGCATCAGAGTTGATAGTCATTATTTCCTGTATTTTGCTTTGTATTCTTATTTTGTAATCCTCATCAAGAAGTAAATTTGTATTCAGTTTCCAATACCCTGGACCACGAGCAGGTATTAATGTGTCTAGATTAAAATAAACAAGAGAGTGGTCAGAGAGAAATCCCGGAATTATTCTTGCCGCACGACTGTTGTTAACAAGATGCGATGATATCAGTATGTAATCAAGTCTACAAGAAATTTTTGGTTTTGTATTTGAATGCCATGTAAAGATTTTGTCATTTGGATGGTACAAGCGCCAAATGTCATACAGATCATACTTTTCTATTACATGTATTAATTTTTCCCTTTGTTTATGTTTGGTTGCCAATATTCCTCCCTTTTTGTCAAGGTGAACATCGAGTATAACGTTAAAGTCTCCTCCCAGAATGACACTGTCACCTTGGTTTTTTCCTATTTCCATATCTAAAATATGAAAGAACATGGCATCATCATTATTTGGCCCATATATATTGAATAATGTATAGGTCCTGTTGTTTATTTCTATTTTTATTTTTTGTATTCTTCCCACCATAACTTCGTTATATTCCACTATCTTTAGTGGGAAATTTGGTTGGAATAGAACTCCTATCCCAGCTGATGAAGAACTATCTCCTGAAAACATAGCTTTATAGCCCCATTCCTGCACCCAGAGTTGAGTTTTTTCCTTGGTCACGTGTACTTCCTGAAGTAAGATAATGTCGTACTTATTGTCTCTGATCCAAGTAAACACCTTCCTTCTCTTTCTAAAGTCCCCCAGGCCTTTTACATTAAATGTAGCTATTTTAATATTCATCTGAAATGAGACTTATTATTAATTCTTTGATGTTCCTTTACTTGCAAGCGGTCGCCAACCCTCCAGTCACACACAGGCACAGACACAGACCCTGATTGCTGCTGAGGCAGGGGAAGGGTAATGAGGGTAAGGGTACGGGGAAAAGGGGAAAGGAAAAATATGATGATAACAAAAGAAAAAAAATATCATTTCTTACGACTCCGACAAGTGCCTATTCTCAAACCTTATCTGGCCACCGCTCAAGATATATAGAGTAGTGAAGATCTGCTATGGTATAAGGGCATCTACAACATCCATCATAAACCTAAATGAGACCAGAAGTTAACAAAAAAGTAGCTTGATAAAAGGTTTCCATAGCAGTGTTCATACTTATATTAAATTAAATTAAGACCCCACTGCAGAATTTTGTTTGAAATGTGCGTCTCTAACCACAAAAAGTCGAGTTAGGCCTGGCTTGTGGTGGCCTGTCACATTTCCTGACCATACTTCATAGTGCCACCATTCAAGCCAGCAACTGAGCGTACATTCTCAAGCTGAGCTGTCTACATGTGTGCACCAGGACAAGTCAAGTCAAGGCAGTCACAAAGCGGCAAGTCCCAAACACGCCAGCAACATACGAAGCCGCCATGGGCCATCACCTCTGTGGCAGCACAAACAGCCAGCACAGACACAACTCTTCTGCAGCCAACAAGCCACTTCAAGGCACTTGCCACTACAGCCAACACCTCATCACAACTGTTCAAGCTGATGGTCTTACATGAACTCCATCACCAAAAAAGCTTTTTCAAGCCTATTATTCCCCTCTGCTGCTAGGACTTACCTCTTCAACAAATTTCATCACTGAATGGCCACCCCCAACAGTTACATCCAACGAGCAAATAGAGCTTGTTGGAAAACGAATCAGCTTGTTCCATTCTGGGCATTAAGATCTTCTAGAGTCTTACACATTTTCAAGCCACTAAATCACCGAAGTGGTAATTAAAGCCATTGCATATCATACTAGTCAGCCAACTGAGCTCATAAAGCAACCAACTAATACGCACGCATGCACAGACGCACATGCATGCACACACACACACATGCGTGCATGATCCACAAGAACTGCTATAACGAGCAACCCCAGTCACTTCAGCCAAGAGGATAGCAGAGGACAGCCATGCTGTTCCAGCCTCAACTCCAAGGAAAGTTAATCAAATTTCAAGCAGAAAATCTCTCCTGCACTGCTCTGGACAGCAGCTAATCTCTGATGTCCGAGGCAACAAGACACCCTCAGTGCACGAACAGACACTAACCCTTGCGTTTCTATTGGAAACTAGACACCATCTTAACAAACACAGGACACTAATGCACCACAGCATCGTAGCTAGCCATAAACCATAGTTCGCCCAGCAGCACGCAAGCTGACAAGTGTTGACCTGCAATGCCGAGTTTTTTAGGGCAAGCTTGCAGACGCAGGACGTGATTGCCTTTACATCTGCAGACATAAAGGCCAGCAAAAGCAGACACATTCTGACACCGATCCACGCCTCAATGCAACCCGCGCCAGGCCAACACTTTATGACAATAGCTCATCTAGCCAATGATACACCAATGCTGTTCCAGTCACTATGCACTACGTGTAGTGCGGGTTTAACCAACAAGCCACCAATGCTCATAAAGGTCTTTTCCGCCCTGGTCGGCCTCCTGCCGTCATACCCACAATGCCCCTGCCTGTCAGCAAATGGGGCGGGCACGCTCTCAAGTGTTCCTACTCTAAATTTAATTATCTTGAATCACTGTGGAAGTTTCATACAGTCACGATGACGTATTATCAAATTTAGAACAGTGCCTTTCAGTAGGGAAAAAATATTGATGAGCACGCCCACCCTTCACCAGCGGGTATTAGGGGGAGAGGAATGGCGGAAGGGGGTGTGGGAGTGGTGGAGTGGGTGGGTGGGTGGAGTTGGGTGGTGGTGGTGGGGAGTATGAGTCAATGCATGTTAGGCTGTCACAAATATACATGTAGCTCTTGCAGGCAAGACCAGCACTACTTGTACTGTACTGAAAAACAGCATCTGCTTGTACAGTACATGCCCATAGTTTTTTTTAAAGCATTTGTGGGCATCATGACAGCAGTGCAGCTAATGCCAACTTTACAACAGTTGTGACTGGTAATCAAGCCTGTGCAACCTGCCCACCACATCAATGCTCCGGCCCTCTGACCACGGCGCTGCTCTAACTAGTGGACTGTGGTTACTGCTAAAAGCATTGAGCGGGGAGTTGGCCAGGGCAATGAGCTAAAAGTGCTGTTCTAACTAACATACAACGACTGCTAACAGCTACTTAGACGGAATTACCAAGTTTAGAGCGAAAAAGCCACCAACAAGCAAAGTGTGCTGCTCTACTTAACAAGCCCAAACTGCTGTCCCAGATAACACACCAGCATTGCTCATCTACCTGACAAACCAGAACTGCCGCTCTAGTTAACAAGACAAACAAGTAGGGATAGCTGTTCTTAGAAAATCAAAACCAAACCCAAAACCCCAAACAAGCAAAAAACATAGGTCTGCTCTAGCCAAGCCAACAGCACTGTTCTAGCTAAGAAGTTGAGAGTGATGCACTGGCTATTGAAGCAAGAATGACGCGAGACTGCTGCTGAAGCACATCAGTCAAGATCTTTTAAGAGCTCTAGCTAATATAGACCTGGAGTTCTGCATAAGCTGAGAAGCTCCGTGAGCAGCCTAAAGCCAATGAACTGGCAATGTCAGTCTAACCAACAAATCAAGGGTCCAACTCTAACCAACAAGCCAAAACAACTGTTCCACCAACAAAGTTGAGTGCTATTCTGGTCACAACGCCCAAAAGTGAAACCTGCTAATGATGCCAACAATGCAAGAATGCTGTTTTAGCCAGTCAGCCAAGGCACTACCTGCACCAGTCCACAAGCCATGAGTGTTCCTGCAGCTACTTCAGTGACACAAGCACCTCAGTAGGCTACTACTGCAACACCAGCACGGCTCCAGCCAGCTCATCACCAGAACCACCAAGACAACACAGCCAACAACGCACTAGTGCAGCTCTATGCCACAACGCATCCACCAGTGCAGCACAAGCCACAAAGCCATGAGCCGCTCTGGCCAGTGGCTAGTAGACAGGGACCGTCATGCCACAGCACAACCACTGCCAGAACTACAGACAGAATCACTGCCAAGGCCACAGACACTTGATGGTCAACACTTCACGTAACCATGGCGACGTACGTGAGGAATGCAGGTAGGGATCCAAACTGGGTCGCATGGACCAGAACTCAGCGGCCCCAAGGTAGGCATGGGGGGGCTGGTCGAAGGAGGCTGCACAGACACAGAAAGACCAGACGGGTGCAGTCAGGGTACAGGCACTATACACATGGACAGACAGGAAGGCAGGGCTGGGGGAAAGTGAAGCTCTGACATACAGAGAGAGAGAGAGAGAGAGAGAGAGAGAGAGAGAGAGACAGAGAGAGAGAGAGAGAGAGAGAGAGAGACAGAGAGAGAGAGAGAGAGAGAGAGAGAGAGAGAGAGAGAGAGAGAGACAGACAGAGAGAGAGAGAGAGACAGACAGACAGACAGAGACAGAAAGAGATATGAATGAGAGATGGATGAAAGAGAGAGAGATGATGAGAGAGAAATTAATGAGAGAGAGAGAGATAGAGAGAGAGATAGAGAGAGAGAGAGAAAGAGAAAGAGAGAGAGAGAGAGAGAGAGAGAGAGAGAGAGAGAGAGAGAGAGAATCATCTTGAGTCTATGTATACCAGTACATATTCACCAGGCAGGAAGAGGCAAGCACACAGTCAGTACCTAGAAAACTACACAAGGTGAAATCAATGGACAGACAGAATACACACCAACAGAAAGACGTAGAGTGAGCTACAGACAGTAGAGAGGAAGAATATGACAAGCAGAATCCCTGTACAGACGCAGGCCACACCAAAAGGAGCACACAGGTCATCACGAGTAGAAAATAAACTTTTAAAAATGTTAAACTCAACAGGTGGGGAGAAGTGAAAGAAAACTGCACACAGCTCAACCAGACAGATGGAGATTAGATCTACAACAAGAACATTTTCAGAAAGGCGACACTGGGTGAAATCTACCCAGAACACAAAGAAACACTACATGGGTATATGTATATCTTGACAGGTCAAACGCATACACATACAAAGGCTACACAGGTAGAGCACAATGCAAGCGAAGAATAGACCAAGGCTGTAAGGGTGTGGTCAAAAGAGGGACAGATAGACACAAGAAAGGCAGAGATCCTGATTTGTAAGCTCAAGAAGACTGCACAGGTGAAATGGCCAAACAGGGAACATTCAAAGCATGAAATGAGCTAAGTAGATTCAGAGTAGGCACAGACCATTCAGACAAATACTTAGACAGACACTCAGACAGACAAACACTCAGACAAACACTGAGACAGACCCTCAGACAGATAAAGACTAAGACGACAAAACACTAAGACAGACACTCAGACAGACAAAAACCAAGTAGAGGTAGACCAGTAAATAGTAGTGTGGGTACTCAGATGGGTGAAGGCATAACTACAGAAAATAAACACAGGAAAACATGTAGCATCAATACAAGTATGCCACTGAACACACACACACACACACACACACATACACACACACACACACACACACACACACATTTACACACACATACACATTTACACACACATACACATTTACACACACATACAGGATGATTACATTACACAGAAAGAGCACACATAGGGAAATGTGTCACACACCACAAAAAAACATTGTGGGCAGACTCAGGGAAAACACTGATAATTCCAACTGACTAACAGGAGGAGTCAAACACACACTGAAATCAACCCTGCACAGTTCAAACGTGTCACACACCAACACAGAATCTCAAGAGTGGAACCAGGTAGCAGGTCATGAGTGCTCTATCACACAGGCTCAACGCTTGCATGAGATGCCACGGAAATCTCATGCTTGTAAAAGTGTATGCTGTCACAGAGGCTCAGGCCCACCTTGAGACAAGTCATGAGCCAGTCCAACTGCAGACATAGGAGTGAAGGGAAGGCTTCATTGGGGCAAGATGCTGGCTGCTTTGTCGTGCATACATCCATCACACAGTCAGTAAAGTTACATTTGACACCACCCACAGACAGGAAGGTGGGCAGGGTGCTTCACCCGACCAAGCAGAGTCTGCTGTATGGCCGGGAGCTACGCGCTGCCGTGGTCTGACCGCAGTGCTCGACCCGTGGGGAGCAGTGCTCGACCCGTGGGGAGCGCGGGACCGCCTACCGTCAGAAAGCCGCGCCGCCCTGCTCGACCTGCCGGGAGCACAGGGTGGGGGCACAGGGGAACAGACAGGAAGGTGGGCAGGGTGCTTCACCGGACCAAGCAGAGTCTGCTGAATGGCTGGGAGCTACGCGCTGCCGTGGTCTGACCGCAGTGCTCGACCCGTGGGGAGCAGTGCTCGACCCGTGGGGAGCGCGGGACCGCCTTCCGTCAGAATGCCGCGACGCCTTGCTCGACTGGACGGGAGCACAGGGTCGGGGCACAGGGGAACAGACAGGAAGGTGGGCAAGGTGCTCACCGGCCCAAGCAGCGTCTGCTGATTGGCCGGGAGGTACGCTCTGCCGTGGTCGACCGCAGTGCTCGACCCGTGGGGAGCAGTGCTCGACCCATGGGGAGCAGTGCTCGACCTGTGGGGAGCGCGGGACCGCCTTCCGTCAGAATGCCGCGCCGCCTTGCTCGACCGGACGGGAGCACAGGGTCGGGGCACAGGGGAACAGACAGGAAGGTGGGCAAGGTGCTCACCGAACCAAGCAGTGTCTGCTGATTGGCCGGGAGGTACGCTCTGCCGTGGTCTGACCGCAGTGCTCGACCCGTGGGGAGCAGGCTCGACCCGTGGGGAGCAGTGCTCAACCCGTGGGGAGCGCGGGACCGCCTTCCGTCAGATTTCCCATTATACGTACCAGCTCCCAGAACAGTTGTCCTTTTGTAAATATTGCTTCACAACATACATCCATGGCAATTACAACTTTGTGGGCACACCTCAACAAAATAAAACTGCAACATCTATGCTTCCATGGTTCATCTCCCAACATTTATGTATAACCAGATTAGTTACTCCTCTATGTGCACTGATCAGCAACCGAACACAAAATAATTTTTTTCAATGTGCACTGCAATGTAACATATTCCATAAAGAGTTATGCCTCTTTGAGCATTGCCTAACCGCACACAATAGAAGTTATAAACCTCTTCAAGTGATTTTTCTTACACACACCCAGATCACATTATATCAACTCTTAGGTATAGCTCAGAACATAAACATGTTCAGTGATCAATGTTCTTCTGCATTAATCAGTACAGTTATACCTTTGTGAGCTCTGCTCATCCACATATGTGTACGTGACTTGTGTCCACAAAATGAGGCTTTCTGCATATTTCCAAACTTCTAAATTATGATATATATGATGAAAGAGCAGAGGAGCTGAGATTTTCAATGGTGTAAATCTTCATCACATTGGGTGGAGGAATGAGAATACTATGCTTGCCTGAACATAACTCTTTCACTTCAAACAACTCCCATCTCTATTCTCAGCTACTAGCATTTAACCCATTATGACCTACAGTGTGTGATGAAAACGGCTTCCTAAAATCTGATTTTTTCAGGAAAAAACACAAAGTCGACAACACTAATAAATTTTTGTATATCTTCACTTCTACACTTTCTAGAATTAAGAAGTACACCACTGTCAAATGCGACGTCTGTGTAGCATCCGGTGTGAAAGGGAAATGTAACGCGCACATAGCATCCGGTCATAATGGGTTAACAAGAAGGTCAAAGCCCATACGACTCACATGCTTGACCTTGACCTTTATATGACCTTGACCTTCAGGTGACCTTCAAGGTCAAGGTCAAACATCTAAACCTACCAATGACATCATACACAAAGAAATGCTTTACACATTTTTCCTACCAAAATACATGTGACCTTGACCCAAGGTCAAGGTCATCCAAGGTCATGCAACACAAAGCTGTTAATTCAAGACATAGGAAGCACAATGGTGCTTATTGGCACTTTCTACCATGAGATATGGTCACTTTTAGTGGTTCACTACCCCATTTTGGTCACATTTCATAAGGGTCAAAGTGACCTTGACCTTGATGATATGTGAACAAATGTGTCTCATGATGAAAGTATAACATGTGCCCCACATAATTATTAAGTTTGAAACAGTTATCTTCCATAGTTCAGGGTCAAGGTCACTTCAAAATATGTATACAATCCAACTTTGAAGAGCTCCTGTGACCTTGACCTTGAAGCAAGGTCAACCAAACTGGTATCAAAAGATAGGGCTTGCTTTGACCTATATACCACTTGTAGCTAAGGTTGCCATTCTCAATAACGTGGGAGAAAATTGGGAAAATGTGAAAAATGACTGTTTTTGAGACCACATTTATGGCTCCTGTGACCTTGACCTTGAAGCAAGGTCAAGTCACTATGTATGTTTTTTGAGGCCTTGTCATCATACACCATCATGCCACATTTGGTGTTGATAGACTTAATAGTCTCCGAGAAAAATCCAACGTTTAAGTTTTTTACGGACGCCCGGACGGACGCCCGGACGGACGGACGGACGACACGGCTCAGTACATAGACTCACTTTTGCTTCGCATGTGAGTCAAAAAGGCCACACTGCCGTCCACTTATGTACAAAAGTTACCCAAATAGGCAAGAGATGAAGGAATTTCCTGTCTAGTTTTTAAAAAATCAGCCTACCATCACATCCAACCAACAAGCAGGACTGAAAACCAAGGAGTATCATGATACATATCATTTTTTCATGGGCATTTTCTGGCTGCCTTTCTGTATACCTAGACCTTTCTGTACTTAACCCATTTCACCCTCTGCCCTCCATAATGCTATCTATCATGGCCTGATCATCTGCATGCCCAATCAAAAGGCCCCAATCAATAATTAGTCTTGATGTCTCCCATCAAGCAGAGGTAAAATAAGCCGCTCTTTGTGGCAACGGGTCACATGCCACCAGCACAATTATGCCTCTGGGGGGGATTTGTCTACCCTGTGCACCCATTACTTGAAGCATGACCAGTCTTACCTTTGTGAGTCATTCTCCACTTTACACTAAATTACAGAGCTACACCTTAATGAGCATTTTCCACCACTAATTACCAAGCACAGTGATCACTTTCTACCAAACCCTAGCAACACCTTTGAACACTTTTCCCCAGCACACAGCCACCATGAATTTCTTTCTCTCTGCTAACAGCTGCCATACACTTTCCATACTTCTGTGAGCACTTCCTACCAAATACTTTTCCACAGCACACAGCCACAATACATTTATTTCCCTCTCCTGACAGCTGCCATACACTTTCCATACTTCTGTGAGCACTTCCTACTGAACACTTTCCCTCAGCACACAGCCACTAAAACTGTTTACACCTCTGTGAGCATCTCCTGGCAAAACCCAGCAACACTACTGCATACTTTTTTTTTGGTGTCAATGTACAAACACCATACACTTTCTGTACCTTCGTGAGCTCTTTCTAACACCCTCTTGATTCACTGTTTGTTTGTTTATGCCAAAGTGTTCAAAAGGATGTGGAGTGGTGTCACGACTCGTAATTTTTTTTTTTAAGTTAAGAAATTATAGAGAAAGTTGTCTCTCAGGTGAAGCGCCTTTAAGCGTAATGCGCAGTCAGCACTTGCATTTTCAGAGCGTGTTGCACGTGTTTTCGGTTCTGCAGCGGCTCGTGCTGAACGTTTTTTGTGCATAATTTGATTATTGGCGTTCTCCCTCGCCTATATATATAGAGGAGGCGGAGAGGGGAAAGAGGAGATAATGGATTGATAGAAAGATAATGACTTAGAACTATAAATGTTAAGCCCGCTGGGCGGTTTTTAAAGGTTTATATTTGAATAATTGTTTCTCCTTTCATTTTCATTTATATGTTCAGTTCGTGAGAGTTTTGCTTGACAGAGATCTATGTAATTGGTTGGTTGTTTTACGTCGGATTTGGTTTGTGGCGTCATTCACTCATTGTCTTTAAATGTGATTAGTGACTGAGGAAGGATTTTCCCTTTATTATATTTTTATTGTCCAGTTGGGGGTCGAGTAACCTTCCACCCACCCCAACCGCGACAAGTGGTAGGAGGGAGTAAAACGGATTGTTAACCACACTCTCTCACTTTCAAGAGTATAGACAGAATGAGTACATGAGGCTCTGTGGCCTATCAGCCTTTGTAGGCCATGGAGGCCACTGCCTATCCAAATCTCCAGCATTTATTTAGTACAGTGCGAATCTCAAAGGGAGATGCTGTGAATAATTTTCCAATCCCTGTCCGATGGGCAGAAGATGGTCAACTTTGCCTTTGTTCTGTGTTGTTGTAACTAAATCCATCAATGATAAACAGTGACACTCTAGCCCTGTCCTGGGACTGCAGTTTCTACCTCTTCCTTGAGCAAGGTGTTTTACTGGCATTGCTTTCTCCCCAACCAGGAGGAAAATGGGTCCCTGTGAGGGCTGAGATGGAGAGCTATCTTTGGCACATTCATTTGCGCCTGGCTGCATGCTCCCCAGGGAGTTGAGATGGTGTTGAAATTGAGTAGCCCATTGACCAGGGGATATGAGTGTGCATTTTGAGCACCCAAATGAATGGAAAGTATACCATATAAAAAAGAATACCTTTAGCTTTCATCTTCAGGAACAGGCAGGCAATCTACAGTGGTGTCTGTCCAGAAAAAAACATGGCCAGCAGTCTACAGAGGAAATCTGTCTTTTGTTGGCATGGATGACACTGCCATTGTTCTGTTCCCAGTCACTTTCTAGAACGAATACGGGCTCTTCATTTGAGGTAAGACTTGAAGCTAATATTATGCAGTCATTAACAGTAGGAAGCTATGGGATTCATTATACATTTGGGGCAAAAGGTGAAGTCTGCATTCACTATGAAGGAAAAATCCTCACATTGAGCATGGAGGAGACTGCTATCAACAAGGTTTGCAGTGACGACCAGCGACATGTCTTGGCACCTACTATGGAGATCACTATAGTCACGGTTAGGCTCCACATTTGTTCAGGTGATTGATGTGAGTAAATACGATCTGCAATGACTACTAGTACTAATGACAAAGCTAGGCATACAAATATGGCGATTGCTGCTACTTAAGCACCGAGCAAAAAAAGTTGTGGTTATGGTAACCCAATCAACCCTATTTTTTTCTCCGGACCCTAAACTATTTTTTCCATTATGCAAAAAAAAGAAATGAATAATGCAGTTTCACCCATCCCAGGGATTGAACCACAGCCGTGTGCCTGGTGTACAATCAAATGGCAAAGCTTGCTCACTTACAATCTCCTGTCAAAGAAAAAACCCCACAAAGTAAGAAAGAAAGAAAGAAAGAAAGAAAATGACTGTAAACAACAACTGCATGCTGTCCCATCTTCCCTGCCTCATGAACACTCAAGGAATCCATTATTTAAGTTTATGAAAAGCCTTTTCAACGAAAGAGTATGGTTTATGATCAATCTGGCCTCTTTTAAAAGGAAAAACAAATATTCAGGCCAACCTACTGACCCATGTCTTTTAATCCATGTTACCTTAGCCACAACTTTTTTTGTGGCTGGCCTAAGTAATATGTTTGCTGTCACTAGCATGGAAAAGCTCTTCCATCTAGAAAGGAGGACACTGCAACTAACAAATCTGCAGGGGTAAAGGTAAAGGGAAAAAATTGAATACTTGTAGCACCTTATCACCAAAATGTCAGTCTCAGGTCTGATGTCTACTAGTACTACTCTGACTGTTGGCGGTATGATCACTACCTCAGGTCAGGTTCTGACTGGAGATGCTGTGAGTGTGAGTGGTTAAAAAAACAACAACACAAAACAACTCCATAAAATGACACTCACCCAGAGACACTTCAACTTAATTTTTTTTACGCCACAATCATATTTCCTTGCACAAAACTCATGCAGAACATTGTACTGAACTAGAGAAAAATGTGCCTGGTGATGACAAGTAAATCACACCAGCGGCCAACTTTGAAATGCTTTTTTCTTTCAAAACCAAAACAGAGAAAAACACTGTCGTACCTTTCATCAGATCCTTGTTTGACTGTCTTCTGTGACTGCAACAGTCATCATATCTCATCTGGCTACACAGAACACACACTGGCTGCTGATATTTACGTTTGCTAAAAATGCTAAGGTCCTGTTAAACCAAAGAATGTATATGTGTGTATGCATACACGTGTGTATGTGTGTGTATGTGTGCGTGTGTGTGTGCATGTGTGTGTGTGTGTGTGTGAGAGAGAGAGAGAGAGAGAGAGAGAGAGAGAGAGAGAGAGAGAGAGAGAGAGAGAGAGAGAGAGAGAGAGAGAGACAGAAGAAAGAGAGAGAGAGAGAGAGAGACACACAGAGAGAGAAAGAGAGAGAGAGAGAGAGAGAGAGAGAGAGAGAGAGAGAGAGAGAGAGAGAGAGAGACAGACACAGAGAGAGAGACAGAGAGAGAGAGAGAGAGATTTATGATTTCTTGCACAAGAAGGGTCCTTTCCAAACAAGAAGATCAAGGCACAATTTGCCATCTTCATTTTGACAGTGGTGGTAGCTGTGACAGAAAGAAGTCTCAATGGAAGGTTACAATGCATTGTCTGGTACAGTGCACAGTGGGTGGAGGTCTACAGCTGACTATACTTAGACAAAGGCAGCTGTGGAGTGACACCTGTGCACTTCTAAGGATAATTTACTATAGGAAGAGGTGTCATGCTCATTTACTATTGCCTGAGTTCCCAACATTATCCTCGGTTCATCAGAGCTGTATCAACACAACCAACAAATTGGAATTGAAACTCTTTCAACCTCTGTCATCTAACCACCTCTGCTTCAACACAGCAGTTTTTACTCAGAAAGTTAAGACCAACCTCTACTTGAGAAGACATCTCTCCTGTTCCCTTTCTTACTAGAGGTTTCAGTACTTAGGTCTTCCTAGGCATTTCAACCAGTGAACTTCAAGGGCCTACAGGGACTTTCAAACAAACCCACAATAAGTCAATATCTCCATCACAACATCTGCTCAAGGAAGCTTTTCCTTCTCAGAGTCTACTCCACTCATTCCAAGCTTTAAATTTCAATATCAGACATGCATTTACCACGATGCTTAATAGGAAACAGTTCTGTACTGACAGCAACAACTGCAAAGACACCTTGGGTAGCAATAACAAGTCCAGGGGAAATGATACTGTGCACAGAAGAGAAGTAATGAATGTTCTCAACAGCAGGGTGTATTCAAAACACTATATACATGTACTTCATATGTGAATGTGCGTGTGCATGCATGTATGCACAAAAGACAAATGCTCTAAGTGATAGTTGGGTACCACAAAAAAAAGGGTTGAGGGGTGGGGGAATTCAAAACAGCTGAAAGTGCCAGCAGAAGGAAAGAAGGAAATGCTTCTCCATTGTACACTGAGAACATACAGAAATGCTGAAAGACAGTGCTGTCAAGATGGCTTAAACAGACACTGCTGAACAAATGATGACCACAAACAAGTCATGATAATGATGGAAGGTGTAAATGCTACATACATGCATTTGAGAGGAATGGATTCAACAGGAAGAAGCTATGAATAAACAAGAAGACTAGACAAAAGGCCATGCAGAGAGAGAGAGAGAGAGAGGGGGGGGGGGAGAGGGTAAACAGCTCTACCTGGTGTGGAGGCGGGGGATCGATGGCTGGATTGAGAACTCCGCACTCCTGGACTGCCAACCTGACCTGCAAGTGGAGGAAAACTTCCCTCAGTCACCTGGCATTCCTGTAGCCCAGTCTGGCTGTACACCCATTGATGACAGCAATGAATGAGACATGCAAACAGAAAGGTAGGCAGATATAATGAGAGATGGCTAGGCTTGCAGACACACAAACACACGTGCATGCACACACACACACACACACAATGTGTGCATACATGCGCGCACACACACACACGAGCATGCACACACACACAATATTTACACAGCCCATACCCCCATCTCTACACACACTCATATCCATTTCTTGACAACTATTTACAAACCACACTCATTCACTCACAAACATGCACCTTCCCACCCCACGCCACCCATCCCTTCTTGCTTCATCCCCCTTACAAGCCTACTCCAAACCCATGCCAACAGGTACCCCCAATATCATCCATCCACACATGTACCTTCCTACCTGCAATCACACACCTTTTCCTCCCCATTCCCTTTTCCCATTCAACTCCAAAGCAATTCCAACCCATTCACTCAGTATCATTCATCCATCCACACACCTATTTTCTTGCAGCCATTCACTCACTAGCATATAACTCTTCTTCCCCACTCCACTCTACTCCAAACCCATGCCAACCCACACCCCCAATATCATCCATCCATACACTTACCTTCTTGCAAACTTTCACTCACAAGCATATACCTCCCTTACCCCACTCTCTAAGGGCGTGTTTGTTATGCATAGAATCTCGAGGGCTAGGCGTTGCCTACATTTCTCGCTCATAAGGAGGCACTTGCTGTGAAGGAGGGAGGCTGAGGGTGGTGTGTCCTGCTGCAGAGGCCCGGATGTACTAAAATGGCAGAGACCGTGCCAATTGGGATGCTGCCGATACTCAGCAGTGCCTGTAATGTACTTCTCAGGGTCCAAGAATGTATAAGTGCATGTACACGGAAGTATTTGCTGTTCGAGAGTTAATTTGTATATTTTGAGGAGTAGGTGTATAGGTTATTTATGGACATACACTGCTGAACATTTTTTTCTTTTGCAAACACGCAACACCGTACACATACTCTCTATGAATTATGTCCCTTGAATTGATTGAGTTGAATCAGAGCACATTTTCCACAAAATTGTCTCCAGTTGAATCCGCGTTGCTTTTTTTGTTGTTAAAAAAGTTCTCATGCCATTCAATATGACACCATGGTGTGTTCTATCAAGTGAAAAACTGCTGAGTTACTTCACGGACTTTCACGCCAGGACATAGCCATGTTCTCTTGGACTTCTGCCTTGCCAATTGATGACTGGCCGTTTTTTAGCTGTTGGTGCGTCTTGCTTGCCATCAACTAGCCATCAAGGTGAGCCACTTGCCAATATATCCATGCCCAACCCCAGTACTTACCTGTGGGGAAGGTGGCAGTGTTGGTGAAAGGCTGACGGTAGCTGGACCCAGTAGCAAAGTTCCCACTGGCAGATGCTCCAATGAAGGCAGAAGAGGCTGCCAGAGCAGGGGAGGCAGAGAGAGGGGCAGGGGAGGGGGTGGAGGCAGGGGGGGTGGCGGCGGCGGACACTGCTGGAGCTGTGGGCTGGCTGCCACTCTGGCCAGGGTTGACCAGACGGTTGAGGATGCTTCGCTCTGTCATGGCCAGTCGTTGTGTCACCGGCTGTACCCTGGCCAGCGTGGCCGGCAGCCTCGCCACATCCTGCTTCATGTCAGACAGCAGCTCCTCCAGCTGGTTCAAAACTGTCAAAAAAGAAGGGAGGTAGAGAGTGAATGAGAGAGAGAGAGAGAGAGAGAGAGAGAGAGAGATGAAGAGAGAGAGAGATGAAGAGAGATATATATGAAAAGATGAAAAGAGAGAGATGAAGAGAGAGAGAGAGAGAGAGAGAGAGAGAGAGAGAGAGAGAGAGAGAGAGTGGTTGCTGGTGGAAGCTAGTGAGAGTAATATGAGAGAGAGAATGCAGTGTCTGTGTAGGTGTGTGTATCATGCAAGGGGAGAGACGCAGGGGGAGGGGAGAGATGCAGGGGGAGGGGAGAGACGCAGGGGGAGGGGAGAGACGCAGGGGGAGGGGAGAGATGCAGGGGGAGGGGAGAGACGCAGGGGGAGGGGAGAGACGCAGGGGGAGGGGACAGATACAGGGGACGGGGAGAGCCACAGGGGGAGGAGTGAGACACAGGGGGAGGAGTGAGACACAGGGGCTGGAGAGAGACATAGGGGGAGGGGAGAGGCGAAGGGGGAGGGGAGAGACACAGGAAGAGGAGTGAGACAGGGGGAGGGGAGAGACGCAGGGGGAGGGGGAGAGACACAGGGGGCGGGGAGAGATACAGGGGGAGGGGAGAGACGCAGGGGGAGGGGAGAGACGCAGGGGGAGGGGAGAGATGCAGGGGGAGGGGAGAGACACAGGGGGAGGGGAGAGACGCAGGGGGAGGGGAGAGATACAGGGGGAGGGGAGAGACACAGGGGGCGGGGAGAGATACAGGGGGAGGGGAGAGACGCAGGGGGAGGGGAGAGACACAGGGGGCGGAAAGAGACACAGGGAGAGGAGTGAGACATAGGGGGAGGGGAGAGACGCAGGGGGAGGGGAGAGACACAGGGAGAGGAGTGAGACATAGGGGGAGGGGAGAGACGAAGGGAGAGGGGAGAGACACAGGGGGCGGAAAGAGACACAGGGAGAGGAGTGAGACATAGGGGGAGGGGAGAGACGAAGGGGGAGGGGAGAGACACAGGGAGAGGAGTGAGACATGGGGGGAGGGGAGAGACACAGGGAGAGGAGAGATGCAGGGGAAAGGGAGAGATACAGGGGGAGGGGAGAGATACAGGGGGAGGGGAGAGACACAGGGAGAGGAGTGAGACATGGGGGGAGGGGAGAGACACAGGGAGAGGAGAGAGACACATGGAGGGGAGAGATGCAGGGGGAAGGGAGTGATACAGGGGGAGGGGAGAGACACAGGGAGAGGAGTGAGACATGGAGGGAGAGAGACACATGGAGGGGAGAGAGACACATGGAGGGGAGAGATGCAGGGGGAGGGGAGAGACACAGGGGGAGGGGAGAGACACAGGGAGAGGAGAGAGACACATGGAGGGGAGAGAGACACATGGAGGGGAGAGATGCAGGGGGAAGGGAGAGATACAGGGGGAGGGGAGAGACACAGGGGAGGAGGAGAACATGGAGGGAGAGCACATGGAGGGGAGAGATGCAGGGGGAAGGGAGAGATACAGGGGGAGGGGAGAGACACAGGGGGAGGGGAGAGACACAGGGAGAGGAGAGAGACACATGGAGGGGAGAGATGCAGGGGAGGGGAGGGGAGAGACACAGGGAGAGGAGTGAGACATGGGGGGAGGGGAGAGACACAGGGAGAGGAGAGAGACACATGGAGGGGAGAGATGCAGGGGGAAGGGAGAGATACAGGGGGAGGGAGAGACACAGGGAGAGGAGTGAGACATGGGGGGAGGGGAGAGACACAGGGAGAGGAGAGAGACACATGGAGGGGAGAGATGCAGGGGGAAGGGAGAGATACAGGGGAGGGAGAGACAGGGGGAGGGAGAGACACAGGGAGAGGAGAGAGACACATGGAGGGGAGAGATGCAGGGGGAAGGGAGAGATACAGGGGGAGGGGAGAGACATAGGGGGAGGAGAGAGACACATGGAGGGGAGAGAGACACATGGAGGGGAGAGATACAGGGGAAGGGAGAGATACAGGGGGAGGGGAGAGACACAGGGAGAGGAGTGAGACACATGGAGGGGAGAGATGCAGGGGGAAGGGAGAGATACAGGGGGAGGGGAGAGACATAGGGAGATGGGAGAGACACAGGGAGAGGAGAGAGACACATGGAGGGGAGAGATGCAGGGGGAAGGGAGAGATACAGGGGGAGGGGAGAGACACAGGGAGAGGAGAGAGACACATGGAGGGGAGAGAGACACATGGAGGGGAGAGATGCAGGGGGAAGGGAGTGATACAGGGGGAGGGGAGAGACACAGGGAGAGGAGAGAGACACATGGAGGGGAGAGAGACACATGGAGGGGAGAGATGCAGGGGGAAGGGAGAGATACAGGGGGAGGGGAGAGACACAGGGAGAGGAGTGAGACACATGGAGGGGAGAGATGCAGGGGGAAGGGAGAGATACAGGGGGAGGGGAGAGACATAGGGGGAGGAGAGAGACACATGGAGGGGAGAGAGACACATGGAGGGGAGAGATGCAGGGGGAAGGGAGAGATACAGGGGGAGGGGAGAGACACAGGGAGAGGAGTGAGACATGGGGGGAGGGGAGAGACACAGGGAGAGGAGAGAGACACATGGAGGGGAGAGATGCACAGGGGGATACAGGGGGAGGGGAGAGACACAGGGAGAGGAGTGAGACAGGGGGGGAGGGGAGAGACACAGGGAGAGGAGAGAGACACATGGAGGGGAGAGATGCAGGGGGAAGGGAGAGATACAGGGGGAGGGGAGAGACACAGGGAGAGGAGTGAGACATGGGGGGTGGGGAGAGACACAGGGAGAGGAGAGAGACACATGGAGGGGAGAGATGCAGGGGGAAGGGAGTGATACAGGGGAAGGGTAGAGATACAGGGGGAGGGGAGAGACACAGGGAGAGGAGAGAGACACATGGAGGGGAGAGATGCAGGGGAAGGGAGAGATACAGGGGGAGGGGAGAGAGACATAGGGGGAGGGAGAGAGACACATGGAGGAGGAGAGAGACACATGGAGGGGAGAGATGCAGGGGGAAGGGAGAGATACAGGGGGCAGGGAGAGACACAGGGAGAGGAGTGAGACATGGGGGGAGGGGAGAGACACAGGGAGAGGAGAGAGACACATGGAGGGGAGAGATGCAGGGGGAAGGGAGAGATACAGGGGAGGGAGAGACATGGGGAGGGGAGAGACACAGGAGAGGAGAGAGACACATGGAGGGGAGAGATGCAGGGGAAGGGAGAGATACAGGGGGAGGGGAGAGACACAGGGGAGGAGAGAGACACATGGAGGGGAGAGAGACACATGGAGGGGAGAGATGCAGGGGGAAGGGAGTGATACAGGGGGAGGGGAGAGACACAGGGAGAGGAGAGAGACACATGGAGGGAGAGAGACACATGGAGGGGAGAGATGCAGGGGGAAGGGAGAGATACAGGGGGAGGGGAGAGACACAGGGAGAGGAGGAGAGACACATGGAGGGGAGAGAGACATGGAGGGAGAGATGCAGGGGAAGGGAGTGATACAGGGGGAGGGAGAGACACAGGGAGAGGAGAGAGACACATGGAGGGGAGAGATGCAGGGGGAAGGGAGAGATACAGGGGGAGGGGAGAGACACAGGGAGAGGGGAGAGACACAGGGAGAGGAGAGAGACACATGGAGGGGAGAGAGACACATGGAGGGGAGAGATGCAGGGGGAGGGAGAGACACAGGGGAGGGGAGAGACACAGGGAGAGGAGAGAGACACATGGAGGGGAGAGAGACACATGGAGGGGAGAGATGCAGGGGGAAGGGAGAGATACAGGGGGAGGGGAGAGACACAGGGAGAGGGGAGAGACCAGGGAGAGGAGAGAGACACATGGAGGGGAGAGAGACACATGGAGGGGAGAGATGCAGGGGGAAGGGAGTGATACAGGGGAGGGGAGAGACACAGGGAGAGGAGAGAGACACATGGAGGGGGGGGAGAGAGACACATGGAGGGGAGAGAGACACATGGAGGGGAGAGATGCAGGGGAAGGGAGAGATACAGGGGAGGGAGAGACACAGGGAGAGGAGAGAGATACAGGGGGAGGGGAGAGATGCAGGGGGAGGGGAGAGACACAGGGAGAGGAGAGAGACACATGGAGGGGAGATGCACGGGGAAGGGAGTGATACAGGGGGAGGGGAGAGACACAGGGGGAGGGGAGAGACACAGGGAGAGGAGAGAGACACATGGAGGGGAGAGATGCAGGGGGAAGGGAGTGATACAGGGGGAGGGGAGAGACACAGGGAGAGGGGAGAGACACATGGAGGGGAGAGAGACACATGGAGGGGAGAGATGCAGGGGGAAGGGAGTGATACAGGGGGAGGGGAGAGACACAGGGAGAGGAGAGAGACACATGGAGGGGAGAGATGCAGAGGGAAGGGAGTGATACAGGGGGAGGGGAGAGACACAGGGAGAGGGGAGAGACATAGGGAGAGGAGAGAGACACATGGAGGGGAGAGATGCAGGGGGAAGGGAGTGATACAGGGGGAGGGGAGAGACACAGGGAGAGGGGAGAGACACAGGGAGGGGAGAGAGACACATGGAGGGGAGAGATGCAGGGGGAAGGGAGTGATACAGGGGGAGGGGAGAGACACAGGTGAAGGGAAACACCACTCACCCTTGTGCAAGACGGCATTAGCAGGCTTGTTGCCTCCAAGGGACTCCTTGGACAGGTGTTGGTGGGAATCCGCCAGGCACTCCAGCTCTGCAAACCTGCAACACCAGCACTCATTCACTCAAGTCACATGGGTGCTTGTGGAGTTCTTTGTGTGTGTGTGTGTGTACATCTGTGTTGGTGTGTAGGCGTGTGTGTGTGTGTGTGTATGTGTGTGCGAGAGAGAGAGAGAGAGAGAGAGAGAGAGAGAGAGAGAGAGAGAGAGAGAGAGAGAGAGAGAGAGAGAGAGAGAGAGAGCATGTTTGTTGTGTGCATGCATCCTCTTTGTACTTCCATTTGTCCTCCATATTTTCCATTAAGTGCTTGCATGTGTATGTGTGCACAAATCTGCATATGTGTGTGTGTGTGTGTGTATATGTATGCCTGTGTATGATTGCACACTTCTGTGTCTGTGCATGTATGTGCGTGTGTGTCTGTAAGCAGATGTGTGTGTGCACACACGCTATGTGTGTTTGTGTGTGTGCATGCATGTATGAGTGTGTGTGTGACTGTGAGTGCATGCATGTATGTGCATGTGTGTTTGTATTTGAGTGTGTATGTGTGTATTTGAGTGTGTATGTGTGTATATGTTTTTGTGTGTATGTATGTGTGTGTATGCATGTGTGTGTGTGTGGAGAGAGAGAGAGAGAGAGAGAGAGAGAGAGAGAGAGAGAGAGAGAGAGAGAGAGAGAGAGAGAGAGAGAGAGAGAGAGAGAATGTGTGTGTGTGTACCTGGCATTGAGGGCCATGGCAGGGTGTGCTGGATCTTGAGTCAGGTTGAGGTAGGCAGCTCGGCGTAGCTGTTCCTCTATGACCAAGGCCTGCTCCAGCAGCTGTTGGCACACAGAGGCAACTTGTCACACTGATGTCATTCTCAGCCATTCTCAGATGTGTAAAGTTTAAAGCTGTTTGAAACCCAGGCTGTATAAAACCAAACCTTTACCCTTTTTACCTTTTTATGTGCTCATAGTCCTACCCACTGACAAGATCACCCTGTCAGTCCCACCATCACAACACACACTGACACTAGTCAACATGGTCATACATAGATATGGTCACACACAGATTCCATGCCAGAGACGTGGCCAAGATTAGACATGGCCACCTCTAAACACTGCCACTCACAGACATGGCCACCTCTAAACACTGCCACTCACAGACATGGCCACCTCTAAACACTGCCACTCACAGACATGGCCACCTCTAAACACTGCCACTCACAGACATGGCCACCTCTAAACACTGCCACTCACAGACATGGCCACCTCTAAACACTGCCACTCACAGACATGGCCACCTCTAAACACTGCCACTCACAGACATGGCCACTTCTAAACACTGCCACTCACAGACATGGCCACCTCTAAACAATGCCACTCACAGACATGGCCACCTCTAAACACTGCCACTCACAGACATGGCCACCTCTAAACAATGCCACTCACAGACATGGCCACCTCTAAACACTGCCACTCACAGACATGGCCACCTCTAAACAATGCCACTCACAGACATGGCCACTTCTAAACACTGCCACTCACAGACATGGCCACCTCTAAACACTGCCACTCACAGACATGGCCACTTCTAAACACTGCCACTCACAGACATGGCCACCTCTAAACACTGCCACTCACAGACATGGCCACCTCTAAACACTGCCACTCACAGACATGGCCACCTCTAAACAATGCCACTCACAGACATGGCCACCTCTAAACACTGCCACTCACAGACATGGCCACCTCTAAACACTGCCACTCACAGACATGGCCACCTCTAAACACTGCCACTTACAGACATGGCCACCTCTAAACACTGCCACTCACAGACATGGCCACCTCTAAACACTGCCACTCACAGACATGGCCACCTCTAAACACTGCCACTCACAGACATGGCCACCTCTAAACACTGCCACTCACAGACATGGCCACCTCTAAACACTGCCACTCACAGACATGGCCACCTCTAAACACTGCCACTCACAGACATGGCCACCTCTAAACACTGCCACTCACAGACATGGCCATCTCTAAACACTGCCACTCACAGACATGGCCACCTCTAAACACTGCCACTCACAGACATGGCCACCTCTAAACAATGCCACTCACAGACATGGCCACCTCTAAACACTGCCACTCACAGACATGGCCACCTCTAAACACTGCCACTCACAGACATGGCCACCTCTAAACACTGCCACTCACAGACATGGCCACCTCTAAACACTGCCACTCACAGACATGGCCACCTCTAAACACTGCCACTCACAGACATGGCCACCTCTAAACAATGCCACTCACAGACATGGCCACCTCTAAACACTGCCACTCACAGACATGGCCACCTCTAAACACTGCCACTCACAGACATGACCTCTAAACAATGCCACTCACAGACATGGCCACCTCTAAACACTGCCACTCACAGTCATGGCCACCTCTAAACACTGCCACTCACAGACATGGCCACCTCTAAACACTGCCACTTACAGACATGGCCACCTCTAAACACTGCCACTCACAGACATGGCC